>JABTXL010000003.1:3838750-3957620 GCA_025134845.1 Neodon shergylaensis | reverse complement strand
GATAAGCTGGCACAGGGAGCACTCCTGGGCTCTTACAGATCTTCTGCTAGCCCTTTCCCATTTTATTGAACCCATAATGCCTGTTCTTGTTTGTCAGAGCATTCAGATGTTGGACTCAAAAGACCAGACAGACAGAAATGTTAGCCTATTCTTATCTTGAAATATTGTTCAATAATCGTCCTAGATGGCTATAATAAATGCCCAGATCAGAAACAACTTGGAGAGGAAAGGGTTTATTTCAGCTTACCCTTTCAGGTCACAGTCCATCATTAAAGAAAGTCCGAGAAAGAACTCAAGGCAGGAACTCGAGCAGAAACTACGGAGGAATGAATACTGTTTACTAGTTTGCTCTCTGGCTCACGCTCAGCTTTCTTTCTTATATAGCCCAGACCCATTGGCCTAAGGACAGTGCTACCCAGAGTGGACTAAGCCCTTCTACATCAGTCATCAATAGGTCAACCTTTCACAGCCATGACCCAGGCTAAAGTAATCTAGGAAGTTCTTCAATGAAAGATCTCTTCCCAGGTGTCTCTATGCTGTGTCAAGTTGACAATAAAATCTAACCAGTATAGTAATCAAAATTCTCCCCAATAAGAAAATCCAATTAACTAGCAGTACATTCAGTATACAAATTGATATCAAAACATTATTTTAAGTGAAAGAAATTGGGTATAAAAGGATACATAGTAGGGGCTGGAGAGATGGCTCAGTGGTTAAGAGCATTGCCTGCTCTTCCAAAGGTCCTGAGTTCAATTCCCGGCAACCACATGGTGGCTCACAACTATCTGTAAAGACGTCTGGTGCCCTCTTCTGGCCTGCAGGCATACACACAGACAGAATATTGTATACATAATAAATAAATAAAATAAATATTTAAAAAAAAGGATACATAGTATATATTTGTATTTCATAACAAGGATAGGTAAATATTAGAGCACTGTTTAACTCCAGGGAAAGAACTTGTAGAAAGTGGAAATATTCTTTATCATGATTGAGACTAAGTTATACCAACCTTCCTGAACTATATACAGAAAATTTAAAAAGACACAAAACAAAAATACAGAGGATAAAATACAACTGGATAAAAATTGGGGTGCGTGAAATAGACTGGTCAGCCTAGAAGGGTGCGAGTCAAGTCTAGAAAGGCAACTTTGCCAATACTTAACAGAAGGCATTGAAAATGCCGTTTAGAAGTCATGAAGACCCAACCAGAGAGAAAACATGCCAGCAGGGAAGCCCAATGTAACAGACAAGTTCAAGAATCGGCTGTTAAGAGGCATTGACTTGCTTCCTGTATGTGACGCTCCACACGAGAGCCAGAAGACCCTTGACCCAGAGCATAGTCCAGCAGAGCATCACCACTGGTGAGGGCTCTCCGGCTAGAGCCGGGTCACAGGATGTCAGGCAAACAGTCTCAGAGGAGCTGCCATGTTGCAGCTGCTGGCTTGGTCCTTGGGCTGCTGCCAAGACCCGGGCTTCAGGATTAGGAGAGGTATCGATTCCCATCCACATGGCTCTTGCTGCATGAGTGCCTGTTGATAAAGGGATTTCAGGATTCTTTGAAGAGCTCATTGATCCTCCCTTTACAACTCTCACAAACTGGGCTGCCTTCTGCCAGGGGGACAGAATAGGTCCTGTGTGTGCGCATGTGTGTGTGTGTATGTATGTGTGTGTGTGTGTGTGTGTGTGTGTGTCCAAGCATATGTTTACTTTCTCTAAGGCCCAGTGGAATGAGAGAGAGTGTTTTCCATGTAAAAGATTTCCCTGGTTGCATTTGTACCCCCAGCATGTATGTTTAGCAAATTAGCCTACGTTTAAAAAAGCACAGAGAATTGGAGGAAGATTGCAGGTCCCTAAAACCTGTCTATGCAGAGCTCAGAAGACTTGATATAGCGTTTTTCATTTGTACTGTATTCCTCAAAAGGGATATATATATATATATATATATATATATGTGTGTGTGTGTGTGTGTGTGTGTGTGTGTGTGTGTGTGTGTGTGTATATTACATACAATACACACACACATGTTCTTGCAAGGTCTTATTCAGACCGAGAAGTCACAATGACTATGTTGTTTAAAAGTATCGTGGGGGCTACTGATTCTCTCCATCAACAAGTACAAATGGAGAAAGGGATCCATTTTCAGCTTGAGGCACCTGCCCGGATCCCCCTGCAGAACTTTGTCTTAGTGTCAAGCTTATTGGTCAGGGGCAGCCAACCAGTGACAGAAAGTAGAAAATAACAACACAAGACCTGGCTTAACAATCTTCTTGTAGTGCTCTTTTTCACTGGTGGATCCACTGTTTTTACATGTTTGATTTCAGAAAACGTTTATAGCCAGATAGATCAGAGTCTGAGATGTAACAAGTCTCTTTTTCTATGGGCATCTAAGAGTAAGATGCTTAACCTCTTGCAACATTAGGAAAAGTCAAATGGCAGCATCTTCCTTGAGAGATATTTATACTAATTGTGGATGAATATTCCGTCTTAGCACGGTAATTGGCCCATATCAGACATTCTAATAGATACAAAGCATTAAAGTTATTGAATCAGTGGTAGGTATTCAATACAAAAGAAAGCCAAATATTGAACAGTATATTTTGGGTTACCTTATATTAGGTTTTCCAAAATAATTGAAAAGAAAAACCTTTATGTTGCATGTGGCTATTCTCATCCATCATTGGATGTCACCTCCGACTTAGATATCATGTTCCCTACGAGAGGGAGAGGGTGCATTAAAACCTTGACAGCCATGAATTTCACATCCAAAGATTCTACCAAGTATAGACTGAAAATACTAAGGAAAAAAGTAGTTGTGCTAAACATTGAAAACTTTGTTTTCCTGTCGTTATTCCCTAAAAATTTCCATAGAATTTATGATGTATTAGGTATTGTAGGCAGTATAAAGATCATGTAAAATATTTGGGAGCATGTACATATCATATGCAAATATAGAGCTGTTTGCATAAGGAATTCAAGAATTCATGGATTTTTGTGTCTGTGACGGCGCCTGGTATTTCGTAGATTCTGGGAGAAGCCAGTATCTCTAGCAGCTAGTGCTGCATCTGGGGTAGCAGTCTTGTAAACTGGGCTCTTGAAAGGTAATTGCACTTGTCACCAACATCATTTCCCTCCTGGAGATATTTACTATTCTCAGAAACGTGGGCTGAATACTGCCTGCCCAATACGGTATACAAGAGGAATCTCCAGGGCTTCGTGAGCCTTGACTGGTTGAGTTGGAAATGTCACTCTTTGGGGATTCCATCACATTCTCCAGAACTCGCCTTCTCCCAGACTCAGGATTGCTTTCATTTTCCTGTGGTAATTGTATAAATAATGCAGAGTCTCACTGCTGAGAAGGAGCAATGAGACCCAGATGTCAGGATTGGGGAAAACACAGCAGCTCAAAGCTGGCAATGCAGAACTGTAAACACAATCAGGGCGAGGCGAGCCACTGGGAACAGAGGAAGCACTAAGGGAAGGATTTGAAACAGGGTGATCTCATGAAGATGGGGGGGGGGCAATTAACTTGCAGAGAAATCAGAATGGGAGCGAAGGGAAGGAGAAAGGCGGGGAGGCATGTGCAGAGCATAGCAATGCGATCCTGATCAACTTCTTTGCTGCACAATGAATGACAGAACACGTGGTTGTTTGAATTAAATTAACCTTGCAATCAAGATTGGACATGAATTCACCGGGAGGTGTCCTAGGGGTAGGCATAAGGACTAGGTGTTAGAGCCATAATCCAAGGCTCACCATTTACTTGGCTGATGAAGAAATTAAGACCCCAAGAGGGGACAATTTAACTAAGGTCAGAAGTCAAGACAAAGCACACTAGCTCAAGCAAAAGTAAAGAAAACTGTATTAAATCCATGTCTATTTCTATGTTTTGTTTTTGCGTTTTGGTTTTTTGCTTTGGGTGTGGTAATTACCTATTAATTGAACTCCCAATTCAGTTGTAATTACTAACTTCATTCTCACTGTGCCTTTAAATCCAGTTGTGTGAATTTTGCCTCCTTACAAGCATTTTTTTTATTCTTTTAAAATTTTAATTTTAATTCGTGTGCATATGTACACGCATGCGCATATGTGCGTATGCGCACACCATAGTGTAGCAGTCAAAGAACTACTTTCTGGAGTCAGTTTTTTTTTTTTTTTTTCCAACCATGTGAGTTCCAGGTATAGAACTCAGGTCCTTGGGCTTGCACAGAAAATTCTTTGTCCACTTAGCCATCTTGCCAACCCAAACTTCCTTTCTCTATGTGCTTGTCCCTGTTGGCTTCAGCTACACCCTTGTCATGCTTCTGGCCTCGTGGTCTCTTTTCTGGGATCCGCTCTTAAACTCTTCACCTTTCTATGTGATCCCGCTTTCCCCCCCTGTCGCAAAAGCTTCACACCTCCAAGAAAACACCCAGGTATCCTACAATAGCTTTCAAGTGCACTAATTAGCACCCACTGCCCACGTCTATAGTTTCCTAAATCCATTCTTAATTCACTTTTAGCCAATTCTGAATTACTGTAATTCCTCAAACGTATAACTCGTTCTTCCCCATGTTGTTGTTGTTGTTGTTGTTGTTTTTATGTTTACATGGTAAGATTCATTGAAGATAAAGCCTTTCTCATGTTCCACCCTGCTGGGATGCCACTCCTCGGAAGGGCATGTAAAAACACTCCTCTCTATAAGCATGAGATGTGCTTTTAGTTGCATTTCCAGAGAGCTATGTTTATCATTACCATAGCTTTCTCCTCTGGCTGCCACGTTTGTTGTCTTTCCGGGTCATCCCCAACAAACAGTTTCTAGATGAAACAGAATAGAAAGGAAAAAAAAAATGTTGTTTGGATTTAAATATTTACTCATCTACTCAGTAATCGAAACTTGAGTGTTTTATTTAAAATTGGGGCAATAATGCCTACTTCATCTTGAGATACTCATTGTTATTATATTATAATAACTTTAATAAATCTTTAGCATATGTTATAGCATGCAATTAAGTATCCTATAACATCCATTTTGTATAACTTCTTAACATTCCAGTTGAAGCCTCACAAGTGTTCAGTAGATAAATTAATTATTTATCATTGTTGTTGCTGTGGAGAGCAACACCGAGTTATGTTAAAATTTTAATTCTTCCTGCCACAGAGCAGACATGCAGATTTTTGTTGAATAAATTGATGAGTGAGATAGGGCTGTTGATTAATCTATGAATGTTGTGGTCTCCAAATTGGGCACACTCACTATTATTCTGGCAAAGAATCTGGCTGGATGAAAATACAAGTATCACATCTTCGAGTAGAAAAGAAAAAGCTTCCTCAACTGAAATAAGTTGATAATTTGACTTATAATTGCCCCCTGTAATTTGGAGGAGCACATGTTTCTTATAATTAACAGGCATTTATTTTTAGGGATGTCGTTCGAGCGGCTCACAGAACAATGTCTCTATTTCTTTCTTTCCGAATCCTCAGAGGCCACTGGAATCCTAGGCCTTAGCAGAGCTCATTCCCACAGGTGAACAGGTCTATAATTTGTCATTTACCTCGGCTTTTAGAGTCTGTACGGATCAAGAAGGAAAAAAATAGCAACTTTTATCTCAAACTGAATCCAGCATTTAAGGCACTCCTATCACCAAGCAGCCTCCTGGCTTTATTGAGAAAGCTGTTGCTAAGACACAGGCTTCATTTGTTTGCACACTTTTCATAAGAATGGTGCGTGTTTATTCGCACAGGAAAGCTGAGATGGGAGAAATAAAGGTTGGTGAAAAGTTCACCATGGGAGATGATTAGACCTTAAACAGTTATTTTGTTGGCTCCTCTAGGAAAAGGGGTTTTCAAAGTATGATCTTGGGATCAGGACCATCAGCCTCACATGGGTGCTTGATAGAAAGACAAATACTTCAGCCTGACTCAGACTAACTCGGATCACAGAATTGCTGGAGCGTGGCTTGCCAAGTCCTCCATGTTGTTCTGATGCAAGTTGATATATGAGACCCATTGCCACGTACCGTAGGCTAGAATATTATCTGTGTCTCATCCATCACCGGGCTGTGAAAATGAGAATATTCTTTCTCTGCTGGAAAGCCATGGCATCATCTTAGCCAGGGCAGATGGTTCAGAAGAGGATCCTTATTTTTTAAAAAGTACCTCACAACTCCTCCATGAACCTCCCTAATCTGCTAACTCAGATCAAACATGAACATAATATTAGGAAATAAGTGTGTGTGATGCCCAAGAGGGAAATCATTTATAAACCAAAAGAATCACAAGGGTTTCCTAACAAATCATATGCAACCCAGCAAATTCTTGCTGAAATGGAGTCTCAAGGTGCTTTACTAATAAGGGAAGACCATACTCCTAGTTATGAGCAGATACCATGGATAAAAGTACATAATCTAAGCTAATTTGTCAGTTTTAGCAATTGGTTATCACTTTACAGATTAATCCACTGCTTTACAATCTTCCTAATGCTGCAGCCAGTTAATAGAGTTCCTCGTATTATGGTGACCCCAAGCATGAAATCATTTCATTGCTAGTTCATGATTGTAATTTTGCTACTGTTAAGGTGTATAATGTAAATATCTGATATGCAGGATATCTAATATGCGACCCCTGTGGGGTTGCTAGTCATAGGTTGAGAACCACTGGCTTAATCAGTTCTGTGAGTGGTGTCTTTGCTCAACAGTGACCTACATTTAGTCAGATTGAGATGCTCGGTCTTCCTTGGCACAAGGAGAAGTAAAGGATTAGGAGATGGGCTCTGAGCTGCATTTATGATGTAGTACCTATACCCACTTCCTATAATGGGAGACATTCACGAAGGCACTAGCAATGCACCATCTTTAACCCTGAGAAAGCTCCAAAGTCCTCCTACACTGAAGGTCAGGTCTATAGTAGATGCCACTATTAATATAGGTCTTTGATTTGGATGGAATATGTAATCCCAAAATAGAAGAGTAAAGAACTGCCCTTAGCCATGAAAGGCAACACACATGCAGTGGCCGTCATAACATTTGTTTCCTTAGTGTTTCCCACAACTAAAATTATTATAGATGCTCCGTATTCCCTTTGCCTAAGGTGTGTATTATATACACATTTTGCGGATTTACTTTTCTTTTTTAGAGATAGGATCACATATAAGCCTAGTTGACCTAAAATTCTTTAGATGGATGAGCAATGTGTGAACTCTTGAGTCTCTTGAACTCATGATTCCCTTGCCTCCATCCACCAAACGTGTCGGTTATAGGGAATTTACAGAAGAACTAATTGGGACCTGCATTTCTTTATGCGCTGCTCCCTCCTGGGAGCCCTGCAATCTACCTTCTTCCCTGAGGGTTTTTCAATGCAGCTGTGCCAGACCCCACCACTCCCAGACAGCTGGTTACACTGAGTCAACAGCATCTCTCTAACAACTCTGACATTTCAAACATGGAAGAGACCAGTGCACCAGCCTGGGTTTAATTTCTCTTTTCTGATGCTTATTGCAGGTCTTCTGTGACTTCCATGGTCACTCCCAGAAGAAGAATGTATTCCTTTATGGTTGCAGCATGAAGGAAACTTTGTGGCAAGCAGGCTGCACTGTGGGTGGCCCTGCTCTCGTGGAGGACGTCAGCTACAGGGTAAGTCACTGTATTGCATTGTATGGTATATTGTGATCACAACTTTACTGTGAGGACCTTTACCGCTTACCTTTGTTTCTAGAAAGATAATTTACCACTGACCTATACTTTCGTTCCCATTCATTTTTTCTCTTAAAATAACCATCTTGGCTATTTTACCCATACAGTTAGTTGTAATGCAAGCAGAATAGAGGTTTCTAGATCCAATGTACATTTGTGTTGAATAATGTCACACTACCTGGTAACTTTATTTCTATGACACAGGGAATTGGTAACAAGAAGCCAATTTTAACATCTGGCTTTATAATTGTTAACTCTGTAAATTATTATCCTGCCATTTATAAAATAAAGGCAGTAAAAATACTGTTTCATTCATGAAGATTATGAGAGGAACATAATGATTCTGAGTGCAAAATCCTTAAGAAAATACGAAGGAATGAATATAAAATCTCTCTGCATGAACATTCTTTGACAAACAGAACAACGACCCACTGAAACTAATTTTATGTTATATGGACTCCAGTCATGTGGACTGCTGAATATTCACACTATGAGAAAGAACCTAAGGAGGGGAAAGAGAGGAGTACTATTCCATGTTAGGATAATATGACTGCTTAGGGGGCATCCAGAAGAGATGGAATCTACAAAGATATCCAAATGCAAAGTAAACATTAGCCTTTGTTTCAGAGTTTTGAAGAAAATAAAGAAGATTATGATGATACTGTCTTCTTGTAAATCTTTTATTATTCTGAGTACTATAATTTACCATACACAAAGTAGTAGTTCATCTCTAAGGTTAATGAAATATTAAAAAAATAAAATATTCATGAAGCTAAGCAGGAGTAGTGGTCTGTGGGCTTATTCTTAGTACTAGAAGGCTGAAGATGAAGAATACGGAGTTGAGGATGAAATTGAGCTACATAGGGAAACCCACTCTCAAACAAAAGAAAACAAAATCGAAACAAAGCAACCAACAATATGAACCAAAAACCCAAAATGAAGCAAAATCAAGCACTTTTCAAACAAAGAAATTATCATATGAGAAACCAACAAATATTTACCAAATGAATCTAACCTGGAAGTATTTTCCTTGTGTTTTTCTTTAACCAGAGCTATTGACATATACTTCTGTTGATCATTTCCCTATGGTTCTTATAGCAGAATCAAGAACACATCCTCAGAAATCTATTTGCTATAAGGCTTAAACTGTTAATGGTGGCAACCAGAGCTCTAACTGAATAAAATTATTTAGGAAACCAGCACGTGGGGACGTACACATGGGCAGCTCATGCCAAACTGTGAAGAATGATTTGTATACCTAATGCAGGTGGATATAAAATAGATGAATCAATTTTATGAAAAGTCAGTATGGCTTGTGATATGTCTGTACCTAGAAAGGGTAACAATATTCATGGACAATTCTCTACATGGAGACATAAGAAGAAATAGAACCTAAGAGCTCTTCTTTACCAAGAGAACATCAAATTAAGCAGAGGCTGGGCATCACAACTGTCTCTCTTCTTTCTTCCTGTGTTAAAATATCCCAACCAATGCAACTTCGGGGACACAGGGCTTTCTTAGTTCACAGTTTTAAGGTACAGTATTTCATGACAAGGAAATCGAGGCAGCAGAACTCTAAAGTCACATTATACCCATAATCAGGAAGCAGGGAGAGAAAGAAAAAAGCCTAGGGAATGGTACCCCTCATAGAGGGTCAGTCTCCCCACCTCAACTAATCCAATCAAGAGAATTCCCTACAATAATAGAGGAATGCCTAAAATCCCATATTCCAACTGATTCTGTATCACATCAAGTTGACAATTGATATTAACTATTTAAATGATCAATTACAGAGTGGGTTCTTATCCTGTGTATCCCAGCTTTATTGTATGATTGGGTTAGTTATGTTATATTAGTTAATTAATGCAACAAGTAATTCGAGCTCAGTTTTGTGTCAAGTAAAGCAAACGGCATGATCAGGGAGAGATAGGCAAACCACAGTTTCTGCCTCTGAGAGCAGGCTCAATAGTGTTCGATGGCAATGTTATTAAAATATTAGTCCTTCTGTGCACTGATAGTCATCTCTGAGGGTCATTATTTTAGGTTGATCAGTTGCCCATGTCTTAGTTTTTCCTTTGGAAAATAATAAAGTCAGAGTTTATATGAAATTTATAAAATAAGTTTTGTTCGTACTCTGGAGTTCTTCAAACTTTATTCATGGGCTCTTTATCAATATATGCAAGGAAAAAGTTCTAATATTTGGCTTCTTCCCTTCTTTTTTTGCTCTTGACAGCCTTGCTTTGCAGTTCCTGATTAATATGTATCCCTTTCCACCGTTGGTATTTTAAATATAAGGCGCAGTAATCTATTAATAATGAATTTGATTTTGGTGTTTATCCTAAAACATGTTTTGTATGTGTGCAGATGGATCTTTTCAGAATTGAGAGGGCTCGTTCACTTTGTCATGAGGAGATGGAGACCTTGAAAGACCTTCCACACAAGAAGTGTTTATAGTCCTCTCACGTGCCAGGAGTCACACCCTGAGAGTGTATTTACATATCAAACAGAGCAACTCAATCACAGGAAATTTGTCCTTGAATAGCAGTGTCAAAATGGCAAACACATTTCATACTCACTCAAAATGTTTATTTAACTTTATTAATCAACCACATTGGGACTTCTAGTTGTATTACTAAAAGGAGGTCAGTAAATACATTCAGCTAAACACAAATATATAAAAGGATAAAATTAACAAAAGTTATAATTTTTAACCTCTGGAACTTGACCAAATACAGATGGGGAAATTTCAGTCTTGAAAACTGCTAGACTTTTTTTTTGCAGAAACACACCCAAATCTGACTTACTTAATACCTTTTTTAAAACCATATTTAAATTTATTCATCAAGATATACACAACTCAGAGCTAGGCATGGTAGCAAACATGTTTTGTCTTGGTTCAGCTGAGGCAGGAGTATGAAAAGTTTAAGACTTACATGAGCTACGTCGTAAGGCCCCATGTCGAAGCAAGGCAGAGCAAAATAAAACAAAAGAGCAGCTTACAAATGTCAGCAAGTAACAGGAGAGACAAAATCCCAACTAGACATCTCTTGTTCCAAATGAAACCTCCAGTTTTGGAAATGGGTTACATCTAATTGAGTTTTCGGCCAAAGTGTTCCCATGGAAACTGCCCCTCCCCACCAAACAACCCAGGCTAATGCCAAAGCTATTGGTTGCTCTCCATGAACTGATAGTAAGACTTGATTGCTGAAGGCAACACCTGCACAATGCATTGGGCATGGAGAAGTCAACCTGATGCCTAACTAAGCCTTCACCTCTATAGACAAGTGTTCATGGAACTGGATGATATTCTGCACTCTACCAGAAATCACCAACCTCGCTACAACTCTTTCAGTTTACAATGATAGCTTGCCTGCAAGATATGTGAGTGCAATAGTGGCACAGAAGTTGTGGGAGTAAACATCCACTATCTGATTGGAATTAGGCTACTCCATGTGATGGAGCCTATGGCTGACGGAGCTCGGGTGGCCAAGAACCTGGGACTAGATGTACCATATTGTTCTGCTACAGGAACATAGCAACAAAAAAGATTGACTGCTATTGACATTCTGTTATTTTCATAGATTAGTGTCTTGCTCAGCCACTATCAAAGAAGTTTCCTCCTGCAGTATATGGGAAATAAATACAGAGACTCACAATTGGACAGTGTGCAAAGAGTTAGAGACCTTGAAACACTTAGTCCTAAAGGAGATATCTCTATCAAATCATTCCCTCTGGGCTCAAGGAACTCTGTCAAAGAGAAAGCCAATGTGGGGTAGAAGACACCAAGGAAATAAGGGCACCTATACAAATCAAGACTGATGTACATACTAACTTTTAGAGACTGTGGCAGCCTGCAAAGGGCCTATATAGATCTAAACCAAACTGGGGTCCCAGTACTGAGAGGGGAAGTAGATACAAGCACACACCTTTAACCCCAAAGCTATCTCCAGTTGATAATTACAACAGAAAAATTCCTTTTCTCCAATGGAGTCTCACTGGGTATGCAAACTACACTCAAGGGCAGGCCATCTACTTCATGCCAAGTAGTAGATGACCTACACAATATGAATTCAATGGTAATTTTGGAGGATTTTTGACTCACATTGCTTTGAAAGTTTTGCTTAAGCTTTTGTTTATATAGTATCGTGTTCAATTTTGTTTATAGGGGTTTTCTGTGTGTGTAAATGTGTCTTTGTGTCTCTATGTTTCTTGTATTTTTTCTTTGACTTTCTTTTGTCATTTATTTTGTATGATTCTGGCTTGTTTGCTTTTATTGTTGTTATTTAAGATGCCTGTTTGTTTCCTAATAAGAGTGAGAAAGTGTATGGATTTGGTTGGGTGGGGAGGTGAGAAAGGATGTAGAAGAGGTTGGGGGAGGGTAAACTGTAATCAGAATATAGTGTATTAAAAAAAATTCTATTTTAAATTTAAAAATGCCAAGATAAGGACACGCACATATTCTCTTTCTTACATATACACGCACATACTCAGAGATAGAGAGACATAGAAGTGGGATGAACAAAAATATGCCGCAAGATCCAGATGTGAGAACAATAAATAAAATACCAATATACTGCCTCTATATAATCTTGGGTAATAGGAAAATGTTTATGTTTATGTGGAGAGGAAACTTGGGAGAGCCCAGTGAATGGAAAAATCCTCAACTATCTGAAAACTACCACAACGTTGTCCTCCAAACACACCTATAAACCAATCACAAAAATGGATGCTTCAGGAGTTTAAGATGTTGAAGAGCAACTTTTCCCCACATTATTAGCTAGTCACCGTGTTGGGCAGACACAGACAAGAAGCAAATTTAAATATAGAGTTTAAAAATCATCAAAGATACTGTGGTACATATCACAATAAAGATAATGAGATTCTTCAGATTAATCTATGGAAGTGGTAAAATCTAAAAAGATGTGTAGAAAAAGAAAATAGAATCTAGCAAGCTACAAAGTAAAATACATTATGTTCATTTTTCTACTAAAAGCTATAAAGATTATGAAAATGAGGTAAATGAATTTTAGTCAGGTGAGCCTTATTCAGGAGACATTGCACCTAATAGAAATTGACCCAATAACCCCACAGCTAAATATGTTCAAACAATTACAGGAAGCTATATTCAAAAGTTATTGTAAAAAGTAGTAACAATGACTTTGCAGATAGGCAATGTATTAGAGAAACTAGCAACATAAAGAAAAGAAATGAGAAAAGGAAAGGGTGAATTCTAGGGTTAAAAAATAATATAAGCAAACAAAATATTAAGTTGATAGAATTATCATCAGATCTGAGAATCTAAGAGAATGAATCAGTGAACTTGACATATTCAAAATTACTCAATCTGAAGAACAGAGGAAAAAAAATGATACCAGAAAAGTAAGCAAGCTAAGATCAAACTTAAGACCATCCATGAAAGGAAAGACATACAAGAAAATAATTAGTGTGGTAAGGACAGGAAGAGTAAGGGAAATGATAAAGGAGATGTTTTTAAGGAGCAGAGTGAATGAAAACATGACAACATAAATAGCAGAAGAGCACACATTAATCTGAAAACGAGTGATGACAGTCAACATGAATGGAAAACATTTCATTCAAATGGCAAAGGATCTGAGACTCAACTAAAAACCTCAATTATGTGCAGTTTGTGAGTATAAATACTTCGTAAAGGATGAAAATGAGAGTAGGGGGCAGATGTATCAGGCAAGAAATTCTTATACCAGCGACCAGTGATTACATAAGATCAGAAAACATAGATTTTAATGGCAGAGGTAGATGTTTGACAAAAAGGTTATTTTTTGTTCTCCAAAGAATAACAAGAGAACATGATAATGATACATCAAGCCCAAACACACATAGTAACATCAAATTTAGTGCTAAAGTTGGGATAGTTCACTAATCTTCTTGGAAATGCTATCTTGGGTTAACAGTCAGTGTTTTAGAGAGTATGTTAATTAAAATCTGTCCAGAAAGCACGCACTCTTTCTGCATGAAAACCAAGATTATCCCAGGATAGGAGCTTAGTGGAAGAAAAACTAATCTCAGGAAATTTGTAAAAAACAAAGCAAAACAGCCTGAAACCATAAAAAAGTATCTACCTGCAGCAGCTGAGTTACATATCAAATCAGGTTTGCAAGGAACAGGACTTGAACTCTCTTAGAAGTTAAACAACTTTTAAAAAATTAATTGATGGCTTAAAGAGGAAACCTGAAGAGAAATTAGAAAATGTCTTAAAATGATTAACAATAAAAACACAATATATCAGAATGTGTGGCATATAGTTATATCATAAAGTGAGAAAAATATATAGCTTATAGCTTTGGATGCTTTCTTAGAAAGGTAGATTTTTAAAGGATTCATGTAAGCCTACACATTTGGAATTAAATAAAAGAGAATAAAAGAGCAATATTGGGCTGGTATGATGGCTCAGTGGTTAAGAGAACATACTGTTTTTGTAGAGGACCTGGTTTAATTTCTAGTATCCAAGTCAGGCAGTTCACAGCTACCTGTAACTTAAACTCCCAGAGGACCTGGCACCTCTAGACTCAGAAGTCAACTACAACCGTGGGTACATACCTACATACTGTTACACACACACACATACACACACACACACACAGGCAAGCACACAATTTTTAAAAATCAGTAAGCAAACACATATTTCCTTAGGTAATATGAGAGAAAGAGGAGGTGGAGAAGGAGGAGGAGGAAAAGGGGAAGGAGGAGCTAAGGAAGGGAAGAATTAGGGTGCAACAAGAGAAGGAAAAAGAAAGCCAAGTGAAATAAACAAAACAGAAATCATATAAAGAGTAGAAAAACAGGGACTTTGGGGATGGCCCAGTAGGTAAAATGGTTGCTAGTCAAATTTGAACCTTAGTTCAAATTGACAGAACCCAAGTAAAGCCAGGCATGACAGTGTACCTGTGTAATCCCAGCATGCCTAGAGGGAGTTAGAAAGCAGAAACATGAAAATTCCCAACATTTTGATAATCAGCCAGCCTGACTGATGTGTGCAGTGGTGAGCAACAAAGAAACCGTGTCTCAAGAAATGTAGAAGGTGGGGAATGACACCCAAGGTGGCCCCCTAATATCCATATGCACATGCATACACACCCATACATACAACCCATCATACAGACACATTGAGAGAGAGATGAAAATATAACACATATAAAATCCACGTATCCTAGTTTGAATTATTAAAAGGGTCAAGAAAAAGGATGACACTTCAGACAGAAGTTAAGGAAAAGAAAGATAATGCAAATTATCAGTTGTGAATGAAAGAGGGGGCTTCTCTACAGAACTCAAAAATTGTAAGAAGTTTTTCATTAATAACTACAAGTCAAATGGATAAATTGTCTGTAGGGCATAAACTATGAAATTTGGCTGAAAGAAACAGAAATATCTAAGTGCATCTTAAGAAAGTAAATTGGATTCGAATTCACAAATATCCCACACATCAAAACCTAGCCCTAAATAACTTTGTTGGTGAATTCTAGCCAACTCTCAAGAAATGGATAGCAGTCAATGTAACAAGGCAAGAATCATTGAAAAAATTGAGGAGGAATGCTTGCTAACCCTTTTTGAAGCCTGAATTATCCTGTTGCTAAAGCCATAAAAAAGATATTACAAGGAGAGATAGCGACAGTTCAATGATTCTTGGAAATACCTATACAAAACTATTTTCCAAAGCATTATCAAGTCAACCCAGCAGCATGTAAAGCTTCCTCAACTGTGACAAAGTGGGGTTTATCTCATGGAGGCCAAATTAAATATTTAGAAGTACAATACTATCATATTTCTTTCAGACAAGTGAATAACAAAGACTGCATCATCTCAAATACTATGATTGTATTATCTAAAATAATAATTTGACAAGAACACTCATTTAAAATCAAATCCAATAACTGATAATGAAAAGCAGAAATTGATTTGAGATTCACATGGCAGAAATATCCAACAGTAGCAAGTTATCTTCTGATTTCCCAGGCCACAGCGGCATTCCTTCCCCACACAAACATAAAATGGAAGGTTTAAGTTAGACAGGTAACATTATATTTAATGATAAAGCTTTAATATTTCCCCTGTAAAATTAGGAGCAAAGCAGGGCCGTTTGCTCTTGCCACGTCTGTTCAAGACAGTGTTAGATACTCTAGCAAGCACAACACAAGCAACGTATTAAAGAGAATCATTTAAAAAAGAAACAGAACTTTTATGAACTGATGGTATGGTATTCTTATCTATGAAATTCTAAGGAATCCTCAAACATAGACTATTGAAAATAGTATGCAACCCTAGCAATGGAGCAAGAAATGCGATCAATATAACATTTTGTGTGGTATCTCTGTATAGACAAGAAACAATTCAGAAACAAAATCCAGAAGTAAAATCCATTTGCAACAGTATCAAGATAAAAATAATTAGTAGTATGTTTAATAGAGAAAAGTTGATATGTTAAAACTGCAAAAGCGGTGATAGGAATTGAAGGATGCCAAAATAAATGGGAGTTATACGAACTTAATGTATTGAAAGATCCAATATTTTTGAGATGAAATTGTCTTCATACTTCTATAGATTCAAAACAATTCCTATTGAAATCTCAGCATGCTTTTGTATTGATATTGACAAGCCAATCTTAAACAAAGAGAACTAGAATAGTCAAAGCAATTTTGAAAGAGAATAATCTTAGTGGATTATTTATATGATCGCAAAACTTAAGAGAAACCTGCAGAGTTCAAGAAAATGTTATCTTGACAAGCTGGTCAAAGCTTCCCAGTTTTGACTGCATTTTGCCTGAAAAACTTTTGTGAGACATTAGGTACACTGGTATATAAAATTGGTATGCAAACCAAACACTTTATGAAATTAATTTATAAAGGAAATTTACTTTGAAATAGTTATAGTACATAATTTTAATTTATTGAAGTATTATTATAGTATGCATACTAATGAGATAGATGTGCTTGTATTATGATCATCATATAATTACCTCATTTCCTCCGTTGTCCCCTTCCAAGCCCCCCATATACCTCTCCTTGCCTTCTTTCAAATTAGTGACCTTTTTCTCATTAACTGTTGTTACATGTATATATGTCTGTGCATATATATTCCTAAATAAAATCTGTTCTGTCTGTATGTTTTCAGAGCGGGACATATTTTAGTAGATAACCAATTGGTGTACTCTTGCCTGGGAAAACTTACTCTTTTTCATAGAATTCCTTATTTGTCTGTTGTTCTTCGTGTAGAGTTGAGGCCTTGTGGTTTGTTCCCCATTCACTTTGGGATTATTTTGATGTCATCTTTGATCAGCTCATGTATAGGCAGTCATATTGGCGAGCATTTATGGATGTAGCTTTTGACATTACTAGGAGACAAATGTGCAGAGCTACCTCCCTGGTTCGCTGGCTCTTGCTATCTTTCTATCCCATCTCCTGCAATGTTTCCTGAGCTTAGGTGCATGAATTGTTTTGTAGATATATCCACTGGGACAAAGCTTCACAGCCTTGCATTTTAATTGGCCATAGTTTTCTGTAACAGTCTCCTGTTGCAAAGAGAAGTTTCATTTGTGAGAATGAGGACTATGCTTATTTGGGTATACAAATATTAAGATTTTAGTTGGGACTATACTATGTCACTAAAGAGACAGTTATCGATTTCTCATTCAAGATCTATGCTTTCACTAGCTTTTGGTAGTTGGATAGGTTTCGAGTACCAGGCATGATTTCCATCTTATTGAGGAGGTCCTCTTATTGAGGAGTCCAATTAGGGAGCTGTTGGTTCTTGCCAACGTATGCATACCACTATTAAACCTTTAGGGCAATCATGTCTTTAGAGTAATGGTTGTTGTGGCTCACGGGGGCGACAGCTGTTTAGAACTGCTATTTGCTTCCTTCGCAAGGCTGTTTAGTGCCTTCTGGTCTCATGTAAGCTAGTCCACAGGGAGAGGCACCAGGTCAGTTCTACCTCACCTGTCTCTGGACCCTGGGGTGAAGTACGTGCTATTTTCTGCATTAGGGAATTACCATCCACCTCAGGGGACCGCAAAGGGCAACAGTAATAGCCTATAATGTTTTGGGAGTCTCTTGGCAACTCTGACCAACAACTTTAAGAGGGTTTATCATGCCTGATGTTAGGGGTTTTGTTAGATGGTCTTCGGGGATTAGTGAGAGTGGAGTGTTGTCAGCTCAAAGGAGAAAAAATTCTTTAAAACTGTACATATACAGATTCATGTGTTATAGTTATGTTGTTATTTTTAGGTAGATAGTTAATAGCATGGTTCTTTAAGATTTTTTCAGACATCTTTACTGTTTTATACTCTCTTCTCATTCTGTTTTTATCTCCCTGCTTCTCCCTAAGCAGAGACCCCCCTTTACCATTTTCATGCTCAGATTGCTTGTACCTTGATACTTTCCTTTCTATTGCTCCCCGACTCTCACTATTCTAGCAGTGGTCCCCTTTTATCTTTTTGGTTTCTCAATTACTCCGGGGTATATACTCACATATAAAGATTTGGAACTAGGAACCTCTGATGAGAAAGAACATGCGACATTTGTCTTTTGGGGTCTGGATTACCCCAATTACCTCAATATGATCTTTTCTGGTTATATGACCCGTTAGCCTACAAAGTTTGTGATTTTACTTTGCTTTCTAGATGAATATTATTCCATACTGTGTATGTACCACATGTTTATTATCCACTAATCAGTTGTAGAATAATTAAGGTGTCTCCATTTTCTAGCTATTCTGAGTAGAAACGCAAAGAACACGACTAAGCAAGGATCTATAGAGTAGAATGCTTAGTCCTTTGGGTAGGCATATACCAATGAGTGGTATAGCTGGAAAACATGGTAGATTTATTTTAGCTCTTTGAGAATTTCCCACACTGATTTTCATAGTGGCTGCATCTGTTCACAATCCCATCAACAGAGAACAAGGGTGCTTCTTTTGTCCGCCACAATCCTTCCAGCATTTGTTGTAGATTGTTTTGCTGACTTTTGCCATTTCAACTGGGGTAAGATGAAATCTCAAAGTTGTCTTGATTTGAATTTTCCTAATCAGTAGGAATGTGGAAAATTTTTTAAAATATTTTTTAGTCATTTTTTTTCTTTTGAGAACTCTCTGTTCAGATCCCAGGTCCATGTTTTTGAATTGGTCCTTTTTTATATTCTTAGTGCTTTGAGTTATTTATGTATTCTGGATATTAATCTTCTATCAGATGTATATCAGATGTATTGTCTCCTATTCCATGGACTTCCTATTCACTGCTTTGATTGTTTCTCCAGCTGTTGAGAATTTTTTTAGATTTTACAAAATGCCACTTCTCAATTGTTGGTCTTAATTTTGCAGGTAAATGAGGTCCTACTCAGAAAATGCTTTACCTAGATCATGTAGGCTATTGACTATTGTTTCTTCTAGAATTTTCAATGTTTTAAGCTGCATATTTAGGTCTTTTTTTCTACTTGGAGTTAAATTGTGGATAGTGATAGGTATGAGTCTCATTTGAGTCTTCTGCCTGTGGACATCAAGATCCAGAATGATTTGTTAAAGATGCTTTCTTTTTTCTAGCTTATGTTTTTGAATTATTTGTCAAATAGTAAGTGGCAGAAGTTATGTGTATTCATGCTTGGGTGTTTGATTTTGCTCCTTTTGTCTGCATGTCTGTTTTTGTGGCAGTACAGTATTAGTTTTATTATTATGGCTATGTCATGTATTTTAAGATCTGGAATGAAAATCTTTCCAGCATTGTTCCTTTTTGTTCAAAATTGTTTTGGCCAACCTGGGTCTTTTGTGGTTCCTGACGAACTTTAGGACTGCATTTTATATTTCTGTGGTGAATGAGAAGGAAATTTTGATTGGCGTTGCATTGAATCTTTAAGTAGCTTTTGGCAAAATGGTTATTTTCACAATATTAACTCTACCCATTCATAGTACTGAATGTCTTCCCATTTTTAGCTCCTTTCTCTATCTCCTTTTCCAGGGGTTTGATGTTTTCACTGTCAAGGTCTTTCACCTCCTTGATTAAGTTTATTACTAAATAATTTGCTTTCCTGGAGGCTGTCGTGAACACGGGTGTGTCCATGTGTGAACATGAGTGTGTGCATGTCATCACTTGCTTTGTGCGTTTGTTGGCACATAGAAAAGCCACCGATTGAGTCTATGCTGTGGCACCTTGCTGAATCTGTCTGTAATTTCTAGAACTTTTCTTGTAGATTTTGATGGGTCTCTAACATATAGTATCATGACATCTGCAAATAGAGATAGTTTGCTTTCTTTCCAAAATTTTACCTATTTAATTTTTTTCTCTTACCTTATTGATCAAGCTACTACCTTGATCACAGCATTGAAAAGGAGTGGGATAATGACCATCCGCATCTTATTCTTGGCTTCAGTGGGATTGCTTCAAGCTTTTCTCCATTTAGGATAATGTTGTTTACAGGATATGTGTTGTATGTATGAGAGTGTGTGTGTGTGTGTGTGTGTGTGTGTATATATATATATATATATATATATATATATATATATTTCGGTTATCACTGTGTTAGGCATACTTCTTTAGGATGTTTATTATGAAGGCATATTTGAAACTGTCAAAGACTTTTTCTATGTCTATTGAGATGATTATGTGATTTTTGTTTTTCTGTCAATTTTTATGTGGTCTATTACACTTATTAACATGCATATCTTCATATGTACCTGCATTTCCGGGATAACACCATGGTATATAATCTTTTTTGATGTTCATATGTAGTATTTGCAAGTATTTGATTAAGCAATTTTACTTTTATTTTTATCAAGTTATTGGCCTATAATAAGTTTCTCTTTCCTTTCCCTTTTTCTTTTCTTTTTTCCTTTCCTTTCTTTCCTGTCCCATTCACTCCCTTTCTTTATGCTTCCTTCCTTTCTTTTGCTGTGTCTTAACATATTTTTGTTGTTGGAAGTGGTTTGGAGTGATCCTTCTCATTCCCTATCTCATATTTCATAGTTTAAGAAGGATTAACTATAGATCTTCTTGAAATTCTGCTGTTAAGACATGTGGTACTGGATTTTTTTTCTTCAGGTGTAAGAATTTCTATTATATAAATCTCTTCATTTGTTATTGATTTGTTTACCATTCTTATTAATTAATAATTATTTTTAATTAGTATTTTTATTTGTTATGGGTCTGTTTATCATTTTTTATTAATGGGTGATTTGGGTGAATCTAAAAATTTATCCATTTCTTTTAGATTTCCTAACTTAACCAAGTACAGGTTTTCAAACCATTGCCTTATAATATTCTGAATTTGTGGTGTTGTTTATTGTAAAGATTCCCTGTTAATTTATGATTCTGGTCATTTGTGTCCTCTCTTTTTTTCTTTTTGTTGTTTGGAACAAAGGTCTGTCAATCTTGTTTTTCTTTTCAAAGAAGCAGCTGTTAGGTTTGATTCTTTTTTGTTTCTATTTTGTTGATTTCTTCTCTGATACTTATTATTTCTTGATGCTGACTGATTTGGATTTAGTTTGTTCTAGATTTTCCAAATTTTTGCATTACATCATTAAGTCATTTATTTGTGCTCCTTCTGATTTTCTGAATGCAGGCACCTAGAACTATAAATTTCCCTCATAGGACTACTTACAATTTCTCTCAGAGGTTTTGTTGTATTGTGTTTACTTTTTCATTTGGATTTTTTTAATTCTTTCTTGATTTTTTTTCCTTTGACCCATACATCACAGAGTAATGAATTGTTTAATCTTCATGATTTTGTGTGATTTTTTTGTCAGTTTTATCATCTTGTTGTCAGATAGGATGCAAGGAGTTATTTAAGTCTTGTTAAATCTGTAAAGATTTGTGTTTTAGGATATGCTCTATTTTAGAAAAAGCTCCCATGCACTGCTGAGCAGAATATGTGTATTCTTTGATGATTACGGGTATGTTCTGAATATATCTCTTAAGTCCAGTTGGTGTATGATGTCATCTATCCTGGTGTTTCTCTTTATTTTCGTGTAGATGGCCTGTCTCTTAGAAAAAGTGAGGTATTTAAGTCACTTACATCTAATGTACTGATGGTAAACTATGTTTTTAAATCCAGTAGAAGATTTTTAATGAAATTATATGCACTAGAGTTTGGTAAATATGTTTAAGATAGTATTGTTTTCTTGGTTAACTGTTCAGTTGATTATAATGAAGTGTATGTCTTTATCTAATCTTGAAGTATATTTGGCCAGATACTGAGATAATGATGATAAGCAGAATCCTAGATATTTTTGCAACACAGATGTGTGAAGCATGGGTTTCTTCTTTTAACAAATTATAGGCAGACAGGCAGGTGGCCAGAAAATTAAAGTAAAGAGTAAATATTAGAATCGCAGTATTAATTGTGAGTTAAGACAGAAAGAAAAACCCCACTGATTCTCCTTGGGCATAAGATTGATTAGATTATCCTGGCTGACTTCTGGAGACATGTTTTTTGAGTTATAAATCAGATAATCAGTGTTAGAAACTTGCATAAAAGAAAATCATCTCACAAGAAAACTTTTAGTTTAAATGTGACTTCAAGAAAACTTGAAAGAAGTCAAAGCCACCAATTCTGAGAGAATTGAAAGTTGAGTCTCATAGAACCAGTGTGTCAATTTCCAGGTGTGAATGATTGAGCACTGTGTTGAGATACACTGAAATCTTCAGTCGGAGGAGGCCATTTGTTCCCTGCCGCCCAGCTAGCTTAGACCCATAATAATCACACAGAAACTGTATTAATTAAATCATTGCTTGGCCGATTAGCTCTAGCTTCTTATTGGATAATCTCTTACATATTAATTTAACCCATTTCTATTAATCTGTGTATCGCCACGTGACAGTGGCTTACCGGCTAAAGTGCCCAGTATCTATCTCCAGCCATTCCATGTCTTCTCTCTGACTCTGCCCTTCTCTCTCCCAGCATTCAGCCTAGCTTTCCCTGCCTACCTAAGTTCTGCCTTGCTATAGGTCCAAAGCAGTTTCTATATTCATTAATGGTAATCACAGTACACAGAGGGGACTCCCACATCAGAAATCAGGCCTGGTGCAAATTGCTATGCAAGCTTTTCTTCTTACTGACATTTTCAGTCATTAATCCTCTTCATAGATTTCTAATCATGAGGAATAATGGAGATAAGAAAGTTCCATACTCCTCCCACAGTGCCAAGTCTGTGCCAAGCACCAGTGTAAAACTCCACATTGCAATAATATATTAATACACTTAATATTTCCAGCTATATTTTATGCTACACTAGTGTGCATCATTAGAAGTTGCTTTAAAATATTTGTTGAGTGAGTACGTATGTATACCAACACCCAGTTTCACATACAAGGGAAAAGAAATACAGAATAAATTGCATTGTTATAGATTGTATTAAGAACTAGGATTTTGAAAGCACAGTTTAAATCTCTGACCACTGAGATCCTGTATTTAAAGGGTGTGCTGTGCTGGAGAGAAAAAAAACAATGAGTCAAATGGCTTTGCAGCTTCAAATTGAAAAGATATTTAAAGCAAGAATAAATTCTTATTTGGAACATGAAAAGCAATAGATTGCCTTAGTTAAAGAAGGGACATATATCACATAAAGAAGGGCTTTAAATATTTATTAATCTTGTAAGGCTGGAGTTGGGAGATGTTATTTCTCTCTTTCAAATTTCATTAGCAGCAAACTGTGTTCTGAACATTGCAATGGTGACCATAAATACACACACTTCTAAGTGTCCTATTACGACATTCTTGCCCCATTATTAACCCAAATGGAAAAATACATTTGGATCTTGCAAAGTTGATCTCAGGGTTCCTCCCTAGAAATGAGCTCTGACACACATCCTATCTGTAGAAGGCCAAATATACCTTTGAGGGTTCCCTTCTTTGAATTTTGAAACCCAGGTTGGTTTGGAAAGAGTAATCAGAAATCAAACGAAGTAAATTATAGCCTGGGTTTCTAAACGGCTCCTTGAAACCATAATGATTGAGTTCAAATCATCATTTATCCCTCAGCTAAGGTTGCACCTGGCTCTGCTCTTTCTGGCCAGGTGTGATTCCATGTCTATGAAAAGATTCTGGTTTAGTTTTTATAATGCTCTCAGGTCTGGGATGGTCTAATAAAGGAATGCTAACTCTCTCACTTAATGGAGGATGAGCCCAGGACTCAGGGAGGCAGAGAAGCTTATGTAAGTCACAGATCAACTACCTACCCAAACTGGATTGTCCTTTGCACTTGTCTGTCTGGCTCTAGCCTACCTGCTCTTCACCGCAGGCTCTGATGCCTCATATCTCATGTTCAAGCAGGTTTTGAGGTTAGAATCCTCAGTCTCTGTTCTTAGACCCACAATTGGAAAATAAGGAGAGCCAGAGAAGAAGATTTTTTCATAAAGCAGGTTTCTAATGCTAAAACATAACAGTTTGATATGTGGGCTGCCTATCCACGTGGGGGCACATTATATCTTATTCAAATCTTTTTATACCTCTGTGGGATAATAAGGCTCCACTTAGATTTTTTGATCTCATCTGTTTCCTGTTCATGTTGGTAATACAAAAACACTTCCAGTTTAGGATAGCCATCATTGCGTTTCTCCCAGACACAGATGTATTTACGCAAGATAAAAAGAAAAATGAAGAGACCGAATGAACATTTTCTATAAATGTCACAGTTTTGAGGCAAATTTTTAATGAATGGATAAGCTACAGCTGTGGAAATGTAAGCAGGATGATTCCCCATTTCACCTTATAAATCCTCCGTCCCCAGGCTTCAGCAGAGGGATCACAGCTCGTTAAGGTCCCCAGGAAACATGAAGTTAATTGGAATGTTTGGTCATCTCTACCGAGGTATATGAGCTAACAAAACTGGCTTCACTTAGGAACCTCAGATCCTGGAAACTCAGAGAATGTTACACAGAAGGAATACAAAAATGCTGGGGCTAGAAATACCGTTTTCCAACTATTGAAAATCAAAAATAAGTTGCCAAAGGGAAACACACACACACACACACACACACACACACACACACACAATCCTGACCTCTTCAGAAATATTTCAACCAAAAAAATAGAGAAATAAAATATTTAAAGTGTTCATTCCCAAAGCCCACTAGACTATAATTCTTGAAGTGCTAAAATTATGCTTTAAAGGTGAAGGCAAAATAAAGGCATTTTTCCCATAAACAGACTTTGAAGAAATTTGTCCTGGTTCCAAGTTATGAAGACAAGTTACAGAGAACTTTGGAAGGATAGAAAATAATATATGCTGGGTCTCTATAAAGACAGAAAGAGCACTGAAGAGGAAATAGGCAACAATGAAATGAAATGAACCTTTTATTTATTTCTTTATTAATTTAACAGATGACAATTATTAAAAATAATAACAACAATGTATTTGATAATCTGAGCACATACAAACCTGTTTGCATGTAAGTGAAACTAATGATAGGGATGGCACAAAAGAGGAGAAAGGAGGAGTAATTAATATTGCCGCTACTACTTTTGAGGTGTCGGTCTAATATTTGCTAGTGTGTTTGTATCAGTTATAAGCGAATATTGCGCACTAAACGACAGCCACAAAACCAAGTGGAAAAGATCCGCTATACTAAAAAGAAGGAAAATGAGTGGTATAAAATGTTTGCTTTATATTTGCTGACAGTAATCAAAATAAAGCAGTAGTTACTAATATTAATTTCAGACAAAGGAAACTTCAAAAAAAAGTAAAGTTATTTATGGATAAAGAATGGCGATGCGTTATTGCTAAATGAATAAATTTTCTCGGAACAAGTGACAGTTAATAGCATGTGTGTGCTCGATCACATACACCCCAAGAGGAAAATGAAGGAAAGTACACGAGACTTGCAAAGAGAAGATCCAGCTGCTGATGCAGCTGCAGGTTGCACAACTTCTCTATCAGCAGACAGATGAAGCAGGAAAAAAACAAGCACCATCCATCAACAGATGCAATTGATTTTTAGAGAGGGATTTATCCAAAGCCACAAAATAGACGTAGTTTTTAAGCACACATGAAACATTCACCAACACAGATTACTCTGCATGCTATAAAACAGATTTTAACCCATTCAATAGGAAATCCATGCCAGGCATTATAAACATCTAGGGGAGGCCATGCATCCTAGAGGAGAACCTACTACAGCCACCACTTTCCTAAGCTAGCGTAAATCTCTTAGGGCTTTCTCAACAAATGTAGCTCTCATCTCTCATCAAAGAAGCTTCTTTTCTTGCAGCAGTGTTCACTATAGAAAACGACAGCTATTCAAAACGTAGACACGAGCTGACTGTGGGACACCTGTCCCCAGGTATTTACAACACAACTACCGCCCTGAAGCTCATGGAACATCAGGGAAGATGAAAAGACTGTAAGAGTCATAGCACCAGGACTTCAGCTATGAGATCATACCGTAGAAACTGGAAGATAGGAAGGAAGGAAGGAAGGAAGGAAGGAAGGAAGGAAGGAAGGAAGGAAGGAAGGAAGGAAAGAAGGAAGGAAGGAGAAAGAAAAGAAAAACACCATGTGGAGGGGACTGATAGGGAAGAGGAGGTGGATCTGAGAGGATTTGGGGGTAGAGGGCGAGTGTGAACTAGATTGTATGGGGGCATTAGAGACAATTCAGTAGTCAAGGACACTGCTCTTGTAGAGGATCTGAATTGGGTCCCCAGCACCCACATTGGACTTCACAATTCTCAGCAACTCAGGTTACAAAGGACCCTCCTTTCTGGCCACAAGGACGCTGCGTGTATGTGGTATATAAGCATACATGTAAAAAAAATACCCACACACACAATTATAAAATATGTTTTTGAAAAGATATATTATGTGACTCAACACATTAATACAAATATTATTTTGAGAAACGAGAAAGGTCACAATATGTTCTAACACAATAAAATTAATCTACCCATCAATAGGAAGGTAGTTATAAAATTCCAAACTCAGGAGGAACAGAAGCAGACTTCTACATGACAGATGCACTGGAGAAATTTTCAGTAATATTAGAAAATATTTGAACTAGATGAAAATGAAATTTCTAAAATTTTGTAGCATGGTAAATTCTATACATACACGAATATGTATTGTCCTGGGTGCATATATAATGAAAAGAAGAAAATCCTAAAATCAACCATCTAACCCTACATCTTAGGAAATTAGTAAATGGGCAAATTAAGTGCAAACAAAACAAAGTAGAAAATGATTTTAAATTAGTGAAGATAAATCATATTACATTCATTTAATAGATATGATTTTAATTTGTGTAAAATATTAGAACATAAATTAGAAAAACTGAAAACAGGAAATCAAAAGTCAATTAAAACAAAAGATCAACTTTGAGAAAATCAACAGAAGTGTTCAGTTTTGGTCAATGCTAAGGAGAAAGCAAATCAGAGGACAAATTGCTGACCTCAGAAATGGAAGAGAGCACATAGAAATTCTGTACACATTAAATGGAGAAGAATTGAATACTGTGAAATGTTTTTATTCATAAATTTGATCATCCAGACAAAATGATCCAATTTTTTGAAAAACAAAAACTACCAAAGTTCACTGAGTCTGACTAGATCATCTGAACATGCCTACATATGAAAGATATTTGAGTGATAATAAAAAATCGTAACCTACTTAAACAAAAAGAATCTGACCCAGATGGATTCATTAGTGAATTTTGCAAAATATTTCACAGAGAAATTGTACCAGTTTCTATAATTGCTTTCTGAAAATCAAAACTGGGGGAACGCTTTTCAAATAATTTTGTGAGGTCATGCAAACATATAAGAAGAAAAGAAAAATAGATCAATATCTCTCAAACAAAAATTCAAAATTCTAGAGGAAAATGTTACAATATCAAACATAACAGTATATATAATTGCATGCCATAACCAAGTAAGATTTTTCATAAGTGTTCATAGCTAGTTCATAATTAGAAAATTAATTTGTATAAATCATCATATCAAAAGACTAAGAGGGAAAATTATTTTACCCTATAACGGATTCAGATAAAATACTTGACAAAAGCTAACATTCTTTCCTCCATACTAACAGAGGCCCAGTTCTCAACTTGACAAAGAATATTTTACAAGATACGTATAGCTAACATGTATCTTTAATGCTCAGAAACAGAAATTTTCTTCACTATTCAAGAAAAATAAGCCCAGCATGAACGTTCCTTCTCACCACTTCATTTTAGTATCGTGCTGAAAATTTTAGCAATGCAGCAAGACAAGGAATGCAAGTAAAAGCATGCTAATTGAGCAAGCACTGTAGGAATATGGCAGCATAAAAGGGTAATGTACAAAATTCTGTTGCCTTCCTATAAGTCATGATGGATTTGAGATTTAAAAACTCAATACTAAGCTGGGTGGTGGTGGTGCACCCCTTTAATTCCAGCACTTAGGAGGCAGAGTCATGTGAATCTTTGAGTTTGAGGCCAGCCTGGTCTACAAAGTGAGTTTTAGGACAACTGAGGCTACATAGAGAAACCCTGTTTCAAAATAATAATAATGGTGATGATGGTAATGATAATCCAATACTAGACAGAGAAAGCAGGATTTGCCAGTAGTCCCTACTCTCAGAAGACTGCTATGGGAGAAAAGCTGAGTTTGAGGCCAGTGTGGACTACATAGGGAGTTCCAGACCATACTGGTGTACAGAGGAGGATTCTTTCTCTCTCAGCACACACATATTTCTCTCTCTCTCTCTCTCTCTCTCTCTCTCTCTCTCACACACACACACACACACACACACACACACACATACACACACCTAACTGCCATTTACATTATTACCCCATACAATGAAATCCTTGAGTGTCAATCTAACGAAACATTTCTTTGTTGTTTACAAAGAGAACTACAAAATGTGATGAACAAAATAAATAAAGCCTAGAGACTAAGGACTCATTTGCATTTGTGGATAGAAAACTCAGTATTGCCAAGCTTTCAGTTCTCCCCATCTTAAACTATAGATTTAATGCATTTTGACCAAAATGTCAGCAAAGTACATTGTAGGCATCAAAATGGAGGGGCAGATGACCCAGAGTAGCTGAGAAAATACAAATGAGGAAAACACAGTTGGAATTCTGGAACTGCATCACTTTAAGGCTTACCACAAAGTGAAAATACAAGATGGGATGGTACTGATCTAGGATTAGGTGGATAGGTCATAGGTGGAATTTACAGTGTCAAGAAACAGACCCACATAAACAGTTCCTCATCCTTGGCAGGAGAGTCATATAATATGGCAAAGATAGTATTTTCAATAAATGGTTCAATAAAAAATGGAGATCTTGATGAAAAGAAAAAGAATGTAAACACAGATGCACACCTTTCACAGAATTAATTAAAAATGGATTAATAATTGTCTTAGTGTTCTATTGCTGTGAAGAGACACCATGATCAAAGAAACTTCTAGAAGAAAGCATTTAATTGGGGTCTTGCTTGAAGTTTCAGGGTATTAATCTATGACCATTCTAGTGGGGAGTATGTCTGCAGGCAGGCATGGTACTGAAGCAGTAGCTGAGAGCTTTACAACCTGGTCCAAGGGCAAGAGAGGGGGGGAGGAAGAGAGAGGGAGGAAGAGAGAGAGAGAGAAAGAGAGAGAGAGAGAGAGAGAGAGAGGGAGGAAGAGAGAGAGAGAGGCAGGCTGTTATGCGGTTTTGAAACCTCACAGCCCACCCCCCAGTGACACACTTTCTCCAACAGGCCATACCTACTCCAAGAAAGCCACACCTCCTAATCCTTCTAATCCAGCTCCATCAGTTCCATTCCCTGGTGACTAAGCATGCAAATACATAAGCCTATAAGGCTGTTTTCATTCTCATTACACTGACCGAAATATAAAATGAAAAAGTACAAAAATTTTTAGAAGATAACAGCAGGGGAATATGTAGATGTTGAGGACCATGGACTTGACAATCAACCTTGGTATCGTGCCCCTCCCTGCCACCATACTTTTAAGATGTAACATCAGTGGCGTAATCCTTAGGAGAAAGAATCGAAAAGCTGGAATTCATAAAATGTTTATCTTCTGCTCTGAGAAAAAAAAATACTGTTACAAGGATGAAAATGGAAGAAAGAGAGTAGAGAAAATTATTGCAAAATACAGATGAAAAATCAATGTTATGGACTGACATTTATAACAGAGTTTATGCAAGGCCTTGGACGTTATGTAAAGGAAAAAACCCTTCTCAACTGAAAAATGAGAAAACAATTCCAGATTTAAACATAGAATAATGAAGATACAAAGGTGTCAAAAAAAACCCACAACAAAGCAATAATCTGTTCTATATCTCTCAGGGGACAGAAGATTAAAAATGTGATATCATTGCCACTTGTCCAAGCAACCAAAACCTGGAATGTTGACACCCCAATTTCAAGAAGGACTTAGAGTCATGGAGATGCTACTTCATTGTTGGTGGAAATCCCAAAGGATACAACCACTTTGGAAGAGAACTTTGATTTCTTAGATATATTCTTGCTATTGAGTCTAGTATTGTATGCTTGGGATTAATCTAAAGAAATTGAAAGCATAAATGCCCACAAAAACCTGTACATGTGTATTTATGGCAGCTTTATTTATAACAGCTAAATTTGGGTAATAAGAAGATTCATAGTGAAATACTATTGAGTAACAAGGTGAAATAAACTGCCATAAATGGGAAGAATTGGAGCTACGTTAAGTGAGTATTTCTAAGTGTCAGAAGTCAATCTGTAAAGTAGCCTGGTGCACCATTCTAGATAGGACAGAACTTTGAAGGCAGAAGATCAGTTGTCGCCAAAGGTTTAGGGGAATAGAAAGGTGGTGGGTGGAGCAGAAGCATTTGTTCTGGCAAAGACACTCTACAGTGATACTGTAATGCTGGATAACTGTCAGGGAGCCTACTTTCTAAGCACTTACAATGTATGTTTTCAATAGTCAATCCTAATATCAACTCTGTCTATTGTTAATGTTTCAGTGTGAGTTCATCATTCAAAACAAATAGACCGTTTTGGTGGCAGATGTTATGGGAGGGTGTGGGTGTCTATGGAAGGTCCTGCATCATCTTTCTGATTTTGCCATGAAACTAAATGTGTTCTTTAAAAATGAGTTCTTATCTAAATAAAAGTATACTTGCTGTAACAAAATGACACACTAATAAGTAAAGTGATTTCAAAGTGTTTTCCATCACTTTATTCATAATAATAGTATATCCATGCATATTAAATCAGTCCCCTATCATCTCTATTAGAATATACTGTCTGCATGCACAAAATGTAAGTACAAATAGATTAAAGATCTCAATATAAATCCAACCACACTGAACCTCATATAAGAAAAAGTGCGACATAGCCTTCAATGCATGGGCATAGGAGACCACTCCCTAAATATAACACCAGTAGCCCAGACACTGAGAGCAACAATAAATAAATGGGACCTCATGAAACTGAAAAGCTTCTGTAAAGCAAAGGACACGACCAAGAAGACAAAAAGGCCGCCTACTGAATGGGAAAAGACCTTCACCAAACCCACATGAGACAGAGGACTGATCTCCAAAATATATAAAGAACTCAAGAAATTAGACATCAAAATTCCAAATAACCAAATTAAAAAATGGAGTATAGACCTAAACAGAGAATTCTCAACAGAAGAATCTCAAATGGCCAAAGACACTTAAGGAAATGTTCAACATCCTTAGCCATTAGGGAAACACAAATCCTCAAAATGATTCTGAGATACCATATTACATCTATAAGAATGACTAAAATCAAAAACACCAATGATAGTTTATGCTGGAGAAGACATGGAATAAGGGGAACATTCCTTCATTGCTGATGGGAATGCAAACTTGTATAACCACTCTGGAAATCATTATGGCTGTTTCTCTAGAAAATTGAAAATCAACCTACCTCAGGACCCCGCAATACCACTCTTGGGCATATAACCAAAGGATGCTACAAGACATTTGTTCAACAATGTTCATAGTAGCATTATTTTTAATAGTCAGAATCTGGAAACAATCTAGATGCCCTTCAATTGAAGAATGGATAAAGAAAATGTGGTACATTTACACAATGGAGTACTACTCTGTGGGAAAAAAAAACAAACAAACCAATGATATCTTGAAATTTACATGCAAATGGATGGAACTAGAAAAAAAGCATCCTGAGTGGGTTAACCCTGACCCAGAAAGATGAGCATGCTATGTACTCACTCATAAGTGGATACTAGCTGTAAAGCAAAGGATAATGAACCTATAGTCCATGACCTTAGAGAAGGTAAGTAACAAGAAGAACACTAAGAGAAACATATATGGATCCCCCTGGGAAGGAGAAATAGATAAGATCTCCTGAGACAATTGGGGGCATGGAGTGGGGTTGGGGGAGAAGGAAGGGAGGAAGGGGAGGAGGAGAAGGTAAGGAGAGGGGGAGGAGAACTTGAGGGAACAGGATAGTTAAGATGGGGAAAGAGATATCTTGATTGAGGGAGACATTATGGAACTTCCAAGAAGTTTGGCACTAGAGATATTCCTGTGAATCCACAAGGATGACCCCACCTAAGACCTTAAGCAATCACTATTGATTGAGGGTGCTTGAACTGGCCTTACCCTGTAGTCAGATTGATGACAATCTTAAATGTCACCATAGAACCTTTATCCAGCAACTGATTGAAGAAGAGGCAGTGAGCCACTGTGGAACACTGGGCTGAGCTCCCAAAGTTCAGTTGAAGAGTGGCAGGACTAAAAATATGATCAAAGAGGTCAAGACCATGATGGGTACACCCACTGAAACAGCTTACCTGAGTTAATGGGAGCTCATCAACTCTGGCCAAACAGGGAAGGAACCAACATAGGACCAAACTAGTTCCTCTGAATGTCGGTGACAGTTGTATGCCTGGGAAAAACTGTGGAGCCACTGACAGTGTGACCAGGAATTATAGCTACTGCTTGTATTGACTTTTTGGGAAGTCATTTTCTTTGGATGTATACTTTGTTCAGCCTAGATATAGTAGGGAGGGGCATTGATTCTTTTTCAAAGCAGTGTGCCTTACAATCTCTGAGGTGTGGATGGGGTGTGGGTTCTGGGGTAGGTAGAGGTAACAGGAGGAGGGGAGGGAGTGGAAACTGGGATTGGAATATGAAATGAAAAAGATAGTTTTATTAATGACATAAAAAAGGATTCTATTTATTTCTGCAACCAGTATCCTGAAGTGTTGTCGTGAGAAACATTTCTCAGTGTGTAGGGATCTCCTTGTAAGATATATACCTGCCATCATGAAACTTACAAGGTCAAGAGGAAATGTAAACCAAGCAACTGTTTATTTATTGTTGTGATGAACACTCTGAAGAAACCAATGGAGTTAGAACTTACCTAGAGAGATAGATAAGTGCACAAACACAAATAAAAATTAGCATTTAATTTTTCATTTCAAAATGATCCATAGGCCTGGAAGCTGTGTGATAACTCAGAGATCTTAATGATTCACACAAATAATTATGGTGACATACCTATAAAATATATACTTTATATTGATAATTATAGAATTAAGTTATATTAAATATGAGGACAAAAACACCAGAGAGATAAAGATTTGCTGGATGTTCTAGGAATAACAAAGGAGCTACATTTCTACCAGAGTAGTTTATATTTTCTTCCAGAGAATTTGGCTAAAAGCCTGAATTTCCACTGTTTGTTATGTATTGTATGCAATTTTATATCATATACTATTTGTGCTTATTCTGTGACTACTGAAGTGAAATGGACTTTTAATACCGCTAAGACCTGGGGCTGCCTGTGTTTAGCGTTTCTGCTGACCCAAGTACCGTGTGTCCTATCGCATCTGAGTTATCTCCTTGGGGGCAGATCTGGTGCCTAGGAGCCCCCTTGATTAATTGGAGTGGCAGGAGATTATCCATTCCTTCTAAATGGAGATGAAAAAGTCATGAATAAAAGAATTTCATTCCTCGAAAAGTTGGGATATATGAACCCTTGGAGGATGGCGTTCTAGGAGTCTCATAATTGATTCTGCTTCCAATTTATGACATGGAGGATGCGATGAGAGAGTTCATTTGGGCAATTATACACTCACAGGAGATGAGTGCACTTTATATTCATATGTTTATATGGGTGAGGGACTGTCCATGGCTGTCAGAGATAAGCCCATAGTCCTCTGTCCTGCGTGGAACTGGATGGAGTCTGTTGAAGGTGCAGTTCTCTGTGACATGTATAGTTCTCAGCCGGCACAACTTAGCAGTGTATGAAATTGGGTGCACAGGGCCAGAGGAAAGGGGAGCCAAAACTCATTATGCTGACGTAGATCAGGTTGGCCTGACTATCTCATAGCTGTGGCTCTTAGGTTCTTTATTTCTTTATTTGCCAAGCCTCACAGTTTACATGGGCAATATGGTAAAATTGTTGATATTTGTTTATTAGAATTAATGATTCAGAGGAAGATAACCATGTATTTGATGTATGTATAGTGATGTTTAATAATACATGTTGAGAATCCATTTTTAAATAATGAATATATATATATATATATATTTTTTTTTTTTTTGATTTTTGAGACAAGGTTTCTTGGTAGCTTTGGTGCCGGTCCTGGAACTAGATCTTGTAGACCAGGCTGGTCTCTAACTCACAGAGATCCTCCTGCCTCTGCCTCCCAAGTGCTGGGATTAAAGCCATGTGCCACCACCACCCAGCAATAATGAATATTCTTAATTACCCATAGCCTATCATAATTTTTTTATATATATTTATTTATTCTAATTATAGATGCTTCCTAAAATCCTGGACAAGCTAGCACCAGCATTCACCATGAACAGCTGCAGTTTTCTGGTGGAAAAATCACGAGCCTCCACTGCCCGGGTCGTGGTGTGGAGAGAGATGGGAGTTTCCAGAAGCTACACCATGGAGAGCAGCTATTGTGGCTGCAACCAGGGCCCCTATCAGGTATGTGAAGCTATCGGCCCCTGCTACCTGCTCAGCAGCAGAACATAGAAATGAGGAGCAATAGCAGACCTGTCTTTCTCCCTTGCAAGGGGTAGGAAGCTTCCAGCTGGGTCTGGCTTCACCCCTTCGCTGTGAAGAACTGCTTCAATGATTATTTTTATACCTGCAGCAGTAGCTCTGTTGATCCTGGAAATAACCTGTGCATGCCTTCCAATGTAGTACTTCCATCAACTGTCTGCACTAGCAAGCGGCAGGGAGCCTCTCTCCGATCCGAATGACCAGTCATGACTGTTATATGCATGGAAATATGTTATCTTTTCCAATAACCAAACTGCACATCGTAGAGGGTATAGGTCTATAGGGGCAATTGAAACATTTCTGCGCCGGGTGTTTTATGTGGCAGGGTAAACCAGCGGCCACCTGCTGTCACCAGAGCATAGTGGAGCATGTGTTCACTATGAGTCCACCAAAATGTGTGGGTTATTTATTTATTTATTTTTTTGATGCTTGAGCTAGTGTTGAGGGAAAGCAGTCCTGTATAAATCATGTCCTTTCTACAGCTATATTAATGGCATGAGCAGCTGGATAGCTGCTACAGCACACTGCTCTGGCTGCTCTTCCCACTCTCCCATGGAGAAGCATAAATAAGAGACTCAGTGACAATGCCAGGGTAATAGACTCTTTTAAATTTCTTAGGCAAGTTGACAGACTACTCCTTGGTGACTTCCATTCCACCCCAAAACTCCCTGGACCTCACGAGCGCTAAAGCTCGTTGGGTGTTGGCTTTGAAACGCGCCTAGAACAGCCAGGAAACACTTGGCATCTATCATGAGTTCGTAGAAATCTGTTAGCTATCACAGAGAGGTTAGGGACTGGCAGGTTATGAGAGCTGCCTGTCTTCCCACCTGGCCAAAGAGAATTTTGACACAGGGCTATGGAGCCATTCATTTTGTCTCGCTAATTCTGTCTGCTAAGTATTCTACACAGTTGCTTCAAAGAATTGCATTGTTAGTGGATTAATGTTATTCGACTAATTAATCCAATTTTCTCTTGTTAATATTGATGCAAAATAGGAAGATTTGGGATCTTTGCACTGGCAGCCAAAAACCTCACTCTTCCATTTATCGAAAGGGCTGGAAGCTTATTGTCTCACATGCCGACATGCCTGCCCAATCAAAGGAAGATATGCATGACGGTTGTTCTCCTTACAACACATGAGTTCTGTACATGTGTAGATGGTTAGAGATGATTTTATCAGGATTCTCCTCATTCTATTGTCATTCAAAAACCTATGGTATCAGAAAAAATAAGCCTAGAGTACTTGGATCCTGTGGCCTTTTGAATATAGTATTTTATCTCTTTGTCATCTGCCTTTTTATGGAAAAGGGGGCAGTCATTCAAAGACATCCCATGCAACTTTTTACAGATTAATTGGATTGTTGACTTTCATTGACTTAGTTTCTCCAAGAACTTATCCAGCCTAGTTTCATCTTGTCACCTAAAAACCAATGCCATCCACTATGAATCAACTGGCCATTCAAAGGCCTTTCTGGCTGTGTGCAAACACAATAACTCACAGGTCAGGTCATCTCAGATCTTCATTTTCCATGTAACATATATAATGGCTGTTAGCAATGACAAAGGATGAAAGATACTCAGCCAATGGGCTGGCTTTCAGGCACTGACCCAATGTCTGCTCTGTGAAATTTTCCACATTGCCTTTATATGAGGTTTTTTAAAGGAAGAATGGAGAGAGAACTGGCTACAGAAAGCCCCAACTGGGCCAGACCTGGTTTTTCTTTCACAGGCCCAGGGTCTATATGAAACACCTCTATGAATGGATTGGTTTTCTCCTTCCCATTGTTTTCCTGTCCTTACACACACTATAGAGTCTCACTGAGCAGAATTACAGACGGTGAGCATGGTTGGGTGAGTAATTTTACATATGGGATGGCCTATCTCATAGGAAGGAAGCCAACTCAGAGTTGGGTGTTTGGGTGATTTTTGTTTGAGGAATATCATAAAGTCTGTGAGCTATAAAGCAGTATAGAAACTTTTACCCTGAACATATTGCAAATGATTTTTTTTTATATTGGGAAGCTGAGTCCCAGTTGGGTCTTGATGTTATTATTCTAAGGTCATCTTTCCATTTTTTGTTTAGCATTACCATTTATCCAAAAGATTGAGGATACTTAAATACACCCACGAGGGGCATTCCTTCCTTCCTTCATAAGAATATAAATATTTTTGCAGTTTCTCTGGTTAACGTGGCTTTAAAGCAGTTCCAATCACTTCTCCCCCAGCACACTAAGTACCTGATTTGTTAGTGGTTAAGTGAAATAGCATTTCTTACGGTGACATTTATGCTGGAGCTACATTAAAGAACATTAGCCAATACATTCAGATAATTATTATTAATATGATATTTTTCTCTTCTATTTTCCAGTCTACAGTTGGATAGTTTTAAAGAAATCTCCTGCTTATATCTCTTTGAGACACAGTTTCTGCTCTAGTTGTATAGTTAGATCCAAAATTTGGTTTAACCTGGAAGTTCCACCTAGTGAGAGAATTTACTTTACCTACTGGGGACTGGCCTAAAGCTCTCACATCTTCTGAGGCAGGAAGGAAAACGGAATGAATAACCATTCAAAGCTCATGTTTTAAGAGGTGTCTAGTTGATATGGACATCTGTTTGCTTTTTACTGAATGTGTGTAACTTGGGGTCACATCCATCATGTGCTTCTACATACAGAGGCAAGTATCTGGGTTTCATGGGTTGCTAATGGCTACGGAGTTGGACACGAGTGCTCCCACTAAAGTAGGCTGTTAGCTTGCTTCTTGGCAACATTGTGGACTTGTAAAAAGATAACATGGCCTTACTGAGAGCAAGAATAGAAGATGGGTGATTCAGCTGAGGTCAAAGAATAGCTAACTGGTGTTTGGTACCCTTCCTACGCGTTAGCTGCTCTATGTTGTGGATCCTCTGTGTGTGTCCTTCATCTTTTCCAGCATCCACTGAGGTCCCTTTCCACAACCCTGAGTTATTCAAGACATAGTAACGACCTTTAACCCATCTATTGGATGACCTTTGCTTGGAAAAGATGAGCAAAGCCCACTCATGCGTGTCTGGCCCCAAGAACAAACTCAGAAGATGACTCCACTCATTTAGGGTGGTGAAGCCAAGCGTTCGCTACTTGCTTACTTGCAGCAGCATGCGTGAAATATTTCTTAGAGAAACATGTGTGGTCCCAAACACTTGCACCACTGAAAACTCCTGCCCTGGTCAGGGTAACAAGATCACAGCAGCGGCACAGCTGGAGTCCCCTTGTAGTAACCCTCTCCCATTCTGTGCACTCTATCACTTCCCAAGACCACAGTGAAGTAAGGCAGAATCACATCCCCAAGGGAAAAGTAGGCTGTAATTGCAGGGGACCATCTGAAGACCTTCCTTCTACTTTTACCAATGGACCTGATCCTGAGAGGATCTTGTGTGGTCCACCACATCTGGTCTGATTAAGATGTCATTGGCCAGAGGACAGCAATCCACAACACTATCCAAGTGCCCTCTTTTTTTTCTAAGTAAAGTCCAATAATTTACCATTTTGCTAAGAAATTTTACAATCTCTTGCTTGTTTAAACACTCAATGCTTAGTCTAGTATTGAATCACTACTAAAGTGTATGATGAGTGAATAAATAAATGAAGGCAATGGGTCAGAATTTCTATAGAGTGCTTAAATGATTATCCTGTCTATCCAAGTATCTAATAAAACCAAATTCACTGTGGTCCACATGTGATCACAGCCATTGTAAAAATGGAGTCTTTGAGAGCTGCTGCAGGATGTGCAAATGGGGAGTGTGTGGGTGGGAGAGGGACAGGCCAAGAAACCAGAGCTGAGATCTCTTGGCCTTGTCATTATGACATGATTTAAGAGCACCTAATGGATTCTTTCCCAGAATAAGGCGATCTGGTCCAGGTGTGGAATCTCTCATGACCACATTCTCATAACAGATGGTGATTAGGCAGGCAGACTTCCCTTTGTATACAAGGTCGATGCCACAGTCCATATTCTAAGTCCCGTTTAGGCTCAAGCCACTCATTTCCCCTACATGCTTATAGCGGTGTCTGTCATCGTGCATCACCTGCTTCTGAAGAAAGCTGCCAACTGCATTTCCCAAAATCCTTGGCTCTTCTAGAGTACGTACATACAGGGGCAGGTGTAAACTGGGGACAAGAGCTGAGTCTCCTTGCCCGGTAGTCTCCTTGCCTCTAAAGTTCTCTCTTGGATTATCTGGGGCTTCTATTGCATATTCAGTGAGAGCTGACTCTTCTCCTGACCAACTTCACTTTTTTTGTTGTTCGCCAATGTTGTAGAGAATACTCCTTAAATACTTCTATGGGAGTCTCTGAGTCTTAGAAGAGCTTTCCTGGGGCAACCAACTTATAACCAACTTAGTGGTTTTTAAAAGACATACATTAGGAAATATAAATGTTTGAATTAAACATTTGAATATTGAAGATGTTTTGATGGGAGTGAATTTCAGAAGGAAATTAGATTATCTACAAATACTTTCCAAGGCTCCCAGGATCCTTCTTCATACTCCACTGGCTCTGATTATTTAGGACATGCAGCCAGAGACTCCATCTGAGAAGTGGGTTTTCTACATTGCTATGTAATGGAGGCTAGGCAGTCAGGCACTATGATTTTGTCTTCCCAGCACCAAGGATATGGAAGAAGGAGGATTCCTGGTGACCATTCTGGGCTACATGGTGAGCCCAAAGTCTGTGTGGGTTACACAGAGAAACCTTATCTTAAGAGTCAAGGGCTAAGGCAGCTCAGCAGAAGACCACTTGTCCAAGGCCTTGGGTTCAATCACCAGGACTTGAAAAGAAATGGAGGTCAGACTTATTACTGGAACTGTGTGAAGCTGCATAACAAAGGACTATAGATGGTGGATAGTTTTTCTAGCATGATTTTGGAGGCAAGAAGTTTGAAATCCAAATCTCAGCAGGACTACCTTCTCTCTGGGAACTTGATCAGAGATGCTATCCCATGCCCATCTCTTGGCTGCCGGTATTGCCAAAATCTGTTATATTCTCTGGTTTCTAGATCAATAATCTTAGCCTATTGCTTTGTTATCACATGGCCTTCTCCCCTAGTGCGGCTCTCTCCATCTCTTCTTGTCTAATAAGGACATCAAGAGTACAAAAACTACTGTTTAGAGGAACACATCTCAATATTCACATTCAAAGCTCACCCCATGTTTAAACTCCAAACAAGTTTTTGGTTTGTATTGATAATAAAAATTGTTAATGGCAATTTTATATTTTTATCTTAGTAATGATGACAATTTTTGACCATAATATTACATTCTAGACCTTAATCAAACCTTTAGGGTCAGTTAGAGATAAGGACTCTGAATTTTTAGAACTGTAGCATGTAGCCAGAGTTTAAAAACTAATGAAACTAATGATTTGACTTATGTGGAGATTATTATCCACCTCCCTCTAACTCTTTTCTCTCTCTCTATATGTGTGTGTATGTATGTTAATAGATTTACCTATATTATATAAACTGTATGTAATATTTAGACATTTTCTTTATCCTTTGCTATTTAGTCTATCAAACTTGCTACTTAGCATAATCTATATATATGTAGACATTGCATATGTGAAGTCCTGGAGAAGGAGGAGGAGGAGAAAGAAGAGGAGAAAGACAAGATTTTGTGAGCCTTTATTTAGGGGAACAGAAAGAAACAAGGGAGGAATAAATGGTAGTGTAGGAGACAACTTCATGTGTCTACAAAGATGGCTGAATTAAAACAAACACATAAACAAGCATACCTTCTCTAGCCATGACCACAACTGAGAAATATATTTAGATTTCTATTCTCAAGTCCCTTCTCCTATATCCTTCATTTATATCACGAGTATACACCTTTTCAGCTCCTGATTGAGTGTGGAGGTGGATTTTTCTTCTATTATGGTAAACAGAAGGAAGTTAAGGACACCTCAAACTTTAATGTATGTTAAAAACCATCTGGAGATTAAACAATGAGACTTCTGAACCATGAGACCATGAGTCCAGAAATATCTGGAATGAAAGCATGGCTCAAGAATTTGTTCTCTGCCTCCCTCTCCTCTGTTCTTCCTTCACGTTCTTCTTCCTGTCTTTGTTTAACTTTAATTTTTGTTTTGATGTTTTAGACAAGATCTTGCTGTTGTTGTCCACAATGCTCTGGCACTTATTGTGTTGTCTCGATCGTCCTGAAACTATACCATCGTGATTCTCCTACCTTAGTCTCCCGGATGATGGGATGCCAGGGGTATACTATCACATCTTACCTTGATCATTCAGAGTCTGATGAACCAGGATCTGCTCATGGAGAGACTGAGGCAGGATATCAATGTGAACATAGAAGGCAAGATTGTTTTAAAACAATTTTTCCATTCCAGATCCTCTTTAAGGCTATGGAGAAATTCCCACAGCTTATGCCCCAGACTTTCAAATTCTCCTGTTCCTACCTGCTGCTATTTTTCTTCTGAATTGTCTTTTCTACGTTTATATGGTTAGTGAAGTTATTTTTTTGTATAAGACTTATATTTAAAAATCATCTAGTATCCTGGGGAAATTACACATGATTTTGTTTGTTTCTCCTGGCTTCTGGGCCAAGCTCAGGGCAGGAGACTTTAAACAATTTTATTACGTGAGCTCACAAGAGCCTAGGAAAAAATGTGATTATGTAAGGGATGGGACTAGGAACTATATGCGTATTCCCTGGGACAAGATTTAACAGTTTTTTACAGTTATTCTTGAGAGGGCGTGTGATCACCTGCAAAAGATTACAAGAATTCTGGATCTTTGGAGGGTTCTTCTGTACTTTGGCTATTTCTCTCAAAATGTTTTGCTTGACTTTCTTTAAAAAAAAATTGACCTGAGTCTATAAATCACCAGATATTTCTGCCTCAGAACCCATTAGTGGAAGAACAACGATGCCTCTCATTAAGTGTGCTTTGGATTAACTTCATTCTAAATCTTCTGTGATTACCCTGGACACTAATCTCCCAGGGCTCTGTTCACAGGTGGTGCTTGGGCTCCTGGGGCATCAGCAGTACCTGGCATTTGTTAGCAAAGCAAGCCCCAGGTCGCATCTGCTCAAACAGACTCTACTTGAAGGAGTTCTCTGGGTGACTGTTTCCACTTTAGGGTTTCAAAGTAGATTTGCAAAGGTCAAGAGTGCGTGAGTCAGGGGAAGATGGGAGCTCTAACCTTTTTGTTAGGGCAAGGCCATCGTTGTATTTACTTTTGAGCTAGCGTGCAGTGTCAGATATGAATATGATTTACAAGCTGAATGTAATCCCCAGTATGAACAATTTGGTTGCTCTAAGTTAACATTTTAATGTTGTATGAGCCTTTCTTTCTTTTTTTTCACCCATGTTCTGTAACAGCCTTCCCCTCCCTGAAGCTTAGAAAAGAGTCCCGTTTTCCAAGTGCTTGTTTTTGCCATTGGCTTGTCACTTTAGTCCTCTGCAGATACAGAGATGAAATCCAGATGCTAATCCATCATTTTGGGGGAAGCCTATTTGGACCCTTTATGTCAGTACTCTTTCTTTCCTTATTAACTCTGATTCCATGCTTGGTTCCCTTGTTTAACACATATTTTATTGTTTATTTATGAGGCTGGTGATCAAACCCAGGGCCTTGCGCATGCTCTCCGGTTGCTCTTACCACTGAGCCACAGCTCTAGCTCCTTTGACCTCTTGCTATATGATCTCAAAGCGCTTGGTGGGCAGTTATTAGCTCACTGCAGGCTTGATGATACAATGAAATACTGCCCTCATTTTGGAGCCCTCAGCTTCCGAATGTCTGTCAGCACTGTGATAGAATATTAAAAGGAATTAAATAAAAATCAAGAGGCAGCGATGCTAATAAGGTTGCCAGCAGGGGCCTTTCCTGGGATTACTCGCACCCTGGCAGCCTTGAATTTTAAATGCCCGCTGCAGAAAATGATTCCTTCTATCAAAAATAAGGAGGGAATCTGACACTTGGAATAATCCAATAAGCCTTAAATGACCTCTGGTTCTTTAAAAATAATTTGGCTTCAAACGAGTAAGAAGAAGAAAAGGTAGTTTATCTCTGTAAATCTTATTCTCCCCATGTGATCTATGTAAATGCAATAAGCTGGGTACCCTCATAGAGCAGACATCTAAAACCAAAGAAAGCAGACTTAAGCCAGGGATTTATTTCACTTGTAGCATTGGGACACAGGATTTGTCCCACCTGGGATGCTTGACTTTGGTCTCTGTTGCGTGACTGAGTCCATGAAGTAGCATCTACATACTAATGTGCCCAGAAAGGCACCATCCAGGTTAGGCAGTGCTACCTAGAAAGCAAAGGATAACCTGGAGAAGACCCTGGCCGCAGTAACTGCTTTACTATGCGGAGAAGGGGAAGGTTCAAGATTTCCAGCCAATCTGTTGTCATTTTCCGCTGTGTCTCATTCCAGGTGAATGACTTGAGTTCTTTTGTTGTCGTTGTTGTTTTAACAACTAAGATTAATTCTCCTTATAATATCTGTGTCCCAAGATTGCTAACAAGTAGAGAATGTTCCAGAATACTTTCAACTCTGATATTAGAAGACATGCATTAGATGTTTTTATATAAACTCACAATTGTCTCATCAGTCACTATATACTTATTATCGACTTTATTTTAAATTGGCTGATGACTATGGGAATATATAGAACACTCAGAACGCTCCACCAAGGCCAGGTATGTGGTCAGGACATCTTCAATCTTCATTTGTTCTTTCGTATATCATTCAAGGAATATTTTTTTTTTAAATTCACAATATGTTAAGAGCCAAGAATATGACAGAGAGGAGAACTGGCAGCTCCCTGCTCCCTAAGAGCTTTACTACCAGCCAGAGCAGCAAATGCTTAAATAAGCAGCAGCAGCCTAGAGTAGGGAGCGGTAGGGAAGGAGCGGGGCGCTATGGGAGAGCAGAAGGAGATGAGGATTTTAGGTCCTCGGTAAATGATGCTTTTGTTGAACATGAATTATCCACAATTTTTTGGGGGGTGTATGTAAAACCGAAAAAGACAACATCTGGGAAAAGAGAAGACAATCATTTGCAAGTAGGGTAGCGTGAGGAAGTTCTTGATTTCTCTTTCATCCTTGTTTCCTTTCATCCTTCTGTCTCGTTTTATATGTATAAATCTCACCATGGGATTCTGGACTGGGCTTTGGCATCCAGTACACTGGGGCCATTGGGACTCTTCATACTGTGACTGACACCAGGGGGGCTCTCCTTAGGAGCACTCCCCAGACTCTCCGAGGGCATTACTATGTGGTCCTTTGTTAACTCTGCCTCCCTGGAGGCAAAGAGAATGAAAAAGATAAAAAAAAAAAAGGTGAGTCTTACTCAGACAGATGAAGAGGAAGTCCGTGTTTAAGTAAGAGTCTTCATAATTATTTGTTCCGGAGGAAATCCTGGCTGCACCACTGATTTTTATGTTTCTGAAATCACCTTCCCTTTGCAAACAGATCTGTGACTTACCAACACTTTTGTAAACGTTTCTAATGTGTCAGCTAAGCATCTCCTCCACCTTCATCACATGCTAGCTGTCAGCTCCCCTACATCTCGTTACACCCAGACAGGAAAAATCCCAGTGGCTTTTCAGTCTCCTGGCAAGTGACCAGTTGTCCTCCACTTCAACTTAGGCTGGTGACGTTTTCAGATACTGCGAAGCTAGCACAGGCCGTTCTGTTTCATGGCAAGATTGTGTCTTCAAAACTGCAGTGAAATGGAATCCTGGGCAGAATTTAATATGTCTAAATATAATATGTATAAATAGAAAGCCTAGCATTTGGTTAAAACAAAAAGAAATCACTCAAGTATAAGAAAATTTATAAAAATATTTAAGGTTTTATTTCCTTAATTTTAAGTGTAATATGAATTACATGTGAACTATGACTGTTAAAATTTTATGTGATATTAGATTACACTGAAATTATCATAATGCCTAAAATGAGAGGCGTGATATTTCTTCTTTTTTCCAACCCTATCTAATTGCATTGAAAAAAATGTTTCATTTAATAATGTAACCCAATTTTTAGACACACGTGGAAGATTTGTAGTAGGAGTAAGCAATGGTCAGATAAAAGGAGCTTTATAAGTTATCTTAAAGGAGTGGAGTTTAATTACAAGATAATATGAGATCGTTGGTATGACTTAAGGTGATGAATAATGGGGTCATAGTGTCTTTTAACAACTCTGCACTAGACAGAGGAGTGAAGGATCTGAGACAAGCCAGGAAGCGATCACAACTGCCCAGTGTTGGCAGAGGGCAGATAACACTGGAAACACAGCAAAGAGATATTCAGGAGGTGAAGTTGATCAGACATGAGCACAAGATGATGGAAGGAGAAAAGGATGATATCAGCGGAACTCTGCAATGAATGTTCTTATGTTCTTTGCATGGGTTGAAAATTATAAATAGAAAAAGGCAAACTTTAGTGTGTGTGTGTGTGTGTTCAATCATAAGCATCAGGAACTGAAGTATTCACAGAGAACCTATCGGCTGTTATGTCTAGAAAGAAACTAAAGAAGCAAAATCTGGCTTATAAACTTATAGACTAGTTGTTCTGTGATAGTCTGGAGTCTGTCATTCATCCAGCCTTTAATGGAGGAGACTGGAAAACTACTTACTTAACACAGAGGAACTTTTTAACACACACCCATCACTGCTTCAACTGAATTAATAGTTGCTGCAACCTAAATTAAATCTACTGCTTATTTTTCTTGGCAGTTCAAAATTTAGATATTTTCTTGTTCCCGCTAGCATCCTATAAATGTAAGTCTATAATTTTGTTTTTATTATTTTGACTGAGGAGAAGGACTGTGGGTCAAACTTAATTGCTTGTGTGTTTCTATGTAAACATATATCTTTTATAGCTATATTGTAGAACTAGTAAGGAGAAATAAGAAAATAGAACTAGTATTGAAAAATTTGTGTGGTTCACAAATACAATATGTGTATCTATTTCTGCTATTTTGCCATTTTGATGTTTCTTTAAATACTTGGTTTACATGTGCATCTCTAGCAGACTGGTGACCAATCTGCACATATATTTTTATTGAAAATAGATTCTTCTCTATTGTATACAACAAGACCACAGTTTCCTCTCTTCTCTCCTCCCAGCTCCTCCCTGTCCCCCACATCCACTTCTACTCCTGCTCCACCTCTCTTCAGAAAAGAATAGGCCTCCAAGAGACAACAATTAACATGATAATGCAAAATATAATAAGACACAAATGTCTCTTATTTTTCCAGGGTTAGGAGTCTCACAAAAACCCTAGGCTAACACCATGGCACAAATGCAGAGGAGATCCATGTAGGCTCGGGCCTTGCCCTTCAATCTCTAGGAGTCTGCTTGTGCTCTGCTTAGCTGATTCCAGTGGGCTGTGTTCTAATGGGGCCTCTACCATCTTAGAATCCTACTCTCTTTCCATTCCCTCTTCCATGGGATTCCCTGAGTTATGAGAGACACAATGGAGACTTTCATCTTTCATTTTAGACTCTCTCTCTCTGCATAATGTCTGACTGTGTCTCTCTTCATCTGCTGTCAGAGGAAGCATTTCTAATGAGGACTGGACAGGATATCAATCTATGAGTATCAAGCTATGAGTATAGCAGAATCTTTTTTTTTTTTAACAAGTCGTGATTGATTCTGCCATGTCTCTCTGGGCTACCCAACCTTTGTTCCTGGCCATTCAGGCAGTATAGAGCATGGGCTCCCTCTTGTGGAGTAGGCCTCAAGTCAAATTCAGACATTGGTTGACCACGCCTACAGGTTCTCTGACACCATTGCCCCAGCATATCTTTCAGGACATACAGATTGTAGGTCAAAGGTTTTGTGGCTGGGTTGGTGTCCAAGGCACCTTCTTCCACCAAAGAGACTACCATGTAGGGTGCAGGCTCCCTGCAGGCAGCAGCTCAACGTCTCTATATTCAATGAGCTGTATTGTCCTTGGCCCTGGGGCCCCACTTACAGTTTATGGAGGACAACCCTCTTTCCTATAATCTCCCTGGGTTATCTGAGGATCTCCTCGGGACCCACTCAGTCAACAACTTAGCCAAATGCAACCCAGTTTTGCCACCGGAAGCCTAGCCTGGATACAAGAGATGGCCAGTTCAGGATCTGTATCCTCCACGACGAGGATTCTTCACTAGGATCACCTTACATTCCAGGAAGTTTCCTCTGAGCTAGATTTCCACACTCCCCCAAAAAGGTCCCCAATTCCAGCCATCTCTCCCTGTACTCTTTCAACATCCCCATTCATCTTTCCTTCTCCCAGCCTCACTTGCCCCAGTCTAGCTGCAAAACCCATTTTAATTGATGTTTGATAAATCTGATGATACTGTTCAGTGGTACAGCATGTGCCTAAGATATGAAAGGGCCTAGGTTCAATTCCCAGCATAAAACAAAAATAATAGAACAACAACAATAAGAACAATAAACACACAAAAATCCTTACATATCTGTGAAGATTTCATGCTTCTAATGATTAAGTTTTCTTGAAAATTTCACTGATTGTTCTAAAATTTACTTAAAATATTTATCGTTTATTTTGTATACAAAATTTTGCAAGGAAGAAGATCTTCGAGTACATATTTTCCTCTACTCACTATCAATGATTTCATCAATTGGTTAGAATTCCGAAAGGTCAATTGTTAGGTAGAAACAATGAGGAAAAAAATGTGATTTGGATAATGTCATTCATTCATCCAGCAAGATCTGGCTTGGTCTTTCCTTCTGGCCCATGGTCAATGTGAGAACTTGGCTTTCCACATTGGGCATTTTAGTTTACCCACATACGGCAGCACATTTATTTAATCTGTGTGAACAGGTAAAACATAGAAGGTATATAGAAATGGAATAACTACTTTTACCTTATGTTTTTTTTTTTCACGTTCTCTCATCTCTTGGTTTGAATGTCTCCTTCTTCTCCAGCCCTACAAAGAATAACTAAAGGCAAAATATAGTTACACTTTGCTTTTAAGTTTTGCTATTCAGGTATGTTAACCATTCATAGAAGAGAATTCATGGGTTGATTTGTCTATGTTTTAGCTCTTATGAATTAGTATGCGGGAAGAGGCCATTGCAACAACAGATTGACTTCCAAATTGGATTGTCACTTTAGCAGTCATTTGAAATCTCATTTACCACTGACAGCCACTGCCAGTTACCATAACAAATCAATTTGTGAGTCCTAACACTCCTCAGGCCCTCTTCAGTCACTCATCAACAGGTTGACTACAGCTGTCATGATCAACCTCTCCATAGAACAAAACCACCGAGTCTTTCTCTCCACGATGTTGCAACTTTGATGATCACTAGATCCTCAAAGGCAGAATAAAAACCATTTAAAAATCTCAGTCATCAAATGCTGCAGGCCTATCTATGACTGGACTCCAGGAGTTTGATCCAGTGCTTCGCTGTGGATCTCTGCATCTACTTCAATCAGTTACTGGATGAAGGTTTTATGATGATAATTCAGGTAGTCATCAATCTGACTGCAGGCAGTTGAGGTACCATCTTCCACTATTGCTTAGATTCTTAGCTGAGGTCATCCTTGTGAATTCCTGGGAATTTTCCTAGTGCCTGGTTTCTCACTAAACCCCATAATGGCTTCCTTTTTCAAGGTATCTCTTTTCTTGCCCTCCTTCTCTGAGGAGTGGCTGTGGGTGGAGTGGGGAGAAGGGTGGGGGAGCAGGACAATGGGAGGGAGTGGGAACTGGGATTTGTACATAAAATAAGATTCTTTGAAAAATAAAACTAGCAACCAAACAAAAAGCATTGCAGACCTTCTAAGGAAGGTACAAGCTGCCTGCCATTCTTCCTCTCTTCATGTGGAACACAGGAGATGTGTTTAGTTTTCAGGTCATTGCGTGATGTTGAATACATACTGGGATAAGACATGGGACGGATTACGGAGCAAGGTAGTTTTCCATCTCGGACTTTCTCACTCTAAATTCTGATAACACTTTGTGCTGAATATTTCTTTGTTGTGAGGACCCATCAGTGTGTCCCAAGTGGTGAGCAGAACTAATTAATGGATTAGAATCCAGCTTCTCAGGGAAGAACATTCTTATCTGAGACATAATTCTTGGTAAGATTGAATTAGAAAGAAGAAAGGATAGTAAATCTCTTGCTTGTATATTTTTTGTCTTTACCAAGTTTTTTTCCACTTAACCTATAATTCTAAATTATCCAAGCAGAAGAGCTTCAAAGAGGAGTGGGTAGGTATTCAGAACTGTAAATGCAACAAGAGACTTTATTTAAGTGTTTGCCATGAGCTTCCTCAAATTGTCCTTGACTTTATAAATCATAGTATTTATTGAAACTTAATATATACTCTTGCACTTGCATGAATTAACTATTAATATAAACCTATACAGTGGTTGCTAGTTTTATCATCTATTAGGACAAGGAAGTTATGGCAAAAAATAGTGGGGTGATACATCCCAGATCAAACACAACTGAAGGAGCTGAGAATTGAGTCCAGCCAGAATCATACACCTGAGTCTTTGCTCCTTGTTGCTCCATCACGTAACATCCCCTTTGTACACTCTAGGTATGTTTGTTTCTGACCCTTATATCTGCTCTACTAATACAGATCTTAGTGTTAATCTTCTTTCTATAGATGAGAAAATGAGGGGAAAGGAATCTTGCTAATTCATCTAAGTCATATACTCATGAAGTACAGAGTTAGGTTTCAATGGATTTGGTTGCTTTCCGTTTTTTTTCTTCCTCTAGTCTCTAAGTGTACAACCAAGTGTACAAAGGTAATATACTGAGGGAAAAAATTACAAGAAAAGAGCGAGTAACCAGGTTCACATATTGTTTGGAACAGGAACATATATTTGTTTGCTTTTTATGATCTCACAGAAGGAATATTATAAAATATACATCTAGTTTTTTAAATTGAATAAAAGCTGTTTTATTTTTGCATATGCAACTGAATATTTATAGTTACATATATTTTTATTTAATCGTTTTAAAATTTATTTATGGAAAAAAAAACTATCTTTTCTCATTTTACATACCAATCCCATTTCCCACTCTGTCCTTTCCTCTGTTTCCTTCACCTTCTCCCCCACCCAATCCCCCATCCACTTCTCAGAGAGGGCAAGGCTTTCCATGGGGAGTCAGCAAAGTCTAGCACATTGCTTTGAGGCAGGACCAAGGCCTTCCCTAATATATCTAGGCTAAGCAAGGCATTCCTTCAAAGAGAATGGGTTCCAAAAAGTCAGTACAAGTAGTAGGGATAAATCCTGGTCACATTGTCAGTGACTCCACAGTCTGCCCCAGCCATACAATTATCACCCACATTCAGAGGGTCCAGTTTGGTCTTATGCTGGTTCCCTCGCTGTTAGGCCAGAGTTGGTGGGCTCCCATTAGCTCAGGTAACTGTTTCAGTGGTTGTCCCCATCATGGTCTTGACTTCTTTGCTCATAATCTCACTCCTTCCATTCTTCAACTGGACTTTGAGAGCTCAGTCCAGTGCTCTGCTGTGGCTCTCTGCCTCTGCTTCTATCAGTTCCTGGATGAAGATCCTATGATGACATTTAAGACAGTCATCAATCTGACTATAGGGCAAGGCCAGTTCAGGCATCCTCTCCACTATTGCTTAGGGTTTTCACTTGGGTCGTTTTTGTTTTAAGACAGGGAATTGGGACTTGCTGGAAGATGGGTCAGCAAAAGCCAAGGCACACAGCCCAGTGGTGCAGTGTAAGTTACTGGCCATGCATTTGCTCAGTTGTTCATTGACTCAAAGACTCTGGGACAGAAGAATCTTCTTCTGCAACAACTGTGATAAATCTTTCTCAGGGATTTTCTTGGAAGTAGTGTGATTCAGCAAAACTCTGAAATCAGGAAAATGTGTTTGGTTTAAAAAAAGATGTAGGCGCCAAGTCTGTCGGCCTTTTTGTCACTGTGAGACCTCGGACAGAACAGTGGGACAGGAGGAAAGATTTCCTGGAGCTCATGTCTTCAGAGGTGCCAGGCCAGCATGACAGGGAGAGCAGGGTGGGGCAGTGCTGCTCTCATCATGCTGGCCGGGAAATAGAGAATTCAGGGCTGCCTGGCTTTCTTCTTCCCTTTGACTGCATCTGGGTCCCAGCCTGTGAGATGCAGCTCTCCCCGCCTCCCACAGAGGATCAGTCTTCCCCTTTAATAATTCCTTTCTGGAAACCCCCTCCCAGCACACCCAGACAAGTGCTTTCCTAGTCTCCTAGGCAGGACCCAATCCAACCTAGTCAATAAAATTCACATTTATAGGCATGCTGACTAAGGTAAGTCCATATTGACCAAAAAAAGGGAAAAGTTTCTATTTCTATGGGACCCTCCTAGATCATCAGGCAACAGCAGATGTATTGGGGAAAGTTGGGAACCCTGAGAAGATAATAAAATGAGAACCCAGGAGGAAATGTTTGGTTTTTCTATAGGTACAAAGACTCTAGATTATGTTATTGGCATTATCCCTTTTCTTGTCTCTTTGGTTGTAAACCCAGCTATTTACATTATCCTTAGTTTTGAAAGTTTCCTAATATTTATTGTAAAGTGTTACAATATTGAAATATATACACGTATATATGTATAGCCATTTACCCATATGTATGGGTATAAGCACGTGTATATATACATATGTGCATATATGTATTTTATATATGTGTGTGCATATGTGTATATATATACAATGCACACACTTACACAACATGCTGGGTACTATCTTCTATGATTTTAATTATGAATTTATTTCAAGGAAAAACAGTGGTTCTAATTAGTCACCCAATTATCTATATTTATAGATAAAAATAAGCTTCATGAGCAAAAATTAAAAATCCTACATTACAAATTAACCAATAAAATACTAAGATGCTTGAACTCAGAATTTTGGACTAGTGAGAGAAGTCAGCCAATAATATCACTTATCAATAAGACCAATGACCAGAGTTCAAATCCTGGGACTCACATGGCAGAAAGAGATAACTGAGTCCTATGAACTGTCCTTTGACTTCCACACCTGCACTGTGACATGTGCACACGTAAGTGCATATGTATGCATGGATGCACACACACACACACACACACAAACACACACACACACTAAAATGAATAAATAGATAAACAGGTGTAAGGTGAAATCTAAATGTGCCTAGCTTGGCCGCATTGCTAACAAGGAGTATAATCTATAAAGAAGCTGAGCTTCGGGGCTCCTATTGCTCAAAGGTGATATCAAAGATCTTTGATACAGTTGGTCTCCTCTAGTTATCACTAACTGAGAAGATTCTGCCAGTAGGAAACCTACAGGCTCAAACAATGGGGCTTACTGCACCCCATCTCTCCATCAGTAGAAAATTGACAGCTGAAGCCATCGAGGACCGGCTTGCTTACTGTGCCCGCACACTAGAAACTGCTGCAGAGAGTGCCTCCATCTGTCAGAGTTGCTTTTCAACATTAATAAGATTGAAGTGCACAATGCACATAGAACTGTGTGCCTGAGGTCAGATGATACTGCAAATATAGCCTGATCAAATCCTCCCTCTGGCATATATGCCAGGCCCTCTGAGATGGAGCCCCGCAGGCTGGCCCCCACAGCTGAATTTTAATCTTTGACCCTTCTGTGCACACACCAATGAAGCTTTGCCTTTAGTTCTTATTCAGGCAAGAACTAAACCAGACTGTGTGAGGTGTAAGAACTGAACAAAGACCCATGTTTGTTCACAGTAGCTCTTTCCTAGAGGAAACTGAAGCAGCTGTCTTTTGTTTTCAGGGAAAACCTGTGTTAATACTTCGTAAATATATTTATTAATGTTGAGAAAACTGAGAATTTACTGATTAGGAAATGAGGTAAGAAAACACCAAACATGGCTCCTGGTCCTTAGGCGCCCTACAACAAGCCCCCACTATAAACATACGACCATGTTTCTCCACCATGATGAACTCAAATTTCTGCAGCTGTCGGCAAAAATAAACCATCCCTCCTTTGGAAAAGATAGCATCAAACATCCCAACTCATATATGTCTATGATTTGAATCCACTCTCTTTCCAGAATCATTTACAGAAGCACATACGCTTGCTTGTAGACATGCTTGCACACACTGTATGCACGGATGGTTAACGGCAATTGTCTTATTGAAATATGAGTATTTTATAATTATTATCCTGACCCTCGTGTGTTGATCCCTTCAGAAGTCATTGATGAGTGTTCCAAGTTCTTGTGTGGATGAGAGTTTTATTGTCATGATGTCAGACTATTGTTTATCTGTACATTCAGTCTCTCAGACCCATTTTTCCCCCATTTTCTTGCTTATAAGAGAGTGAACAAATTCATAGTGGTCTCAAATGCCCCCTTTTTAAGAATTGTCGTCATAGGCAATCATATGATGAGATCTTAACCTTCCGGTTGCAGTGTCAATATGAGGTCATATAGGATAGTCACAGAATGGCTGTGTAGAATCATGTAGGCATAGTTTTGAAGCCTTCGCGTCCACTATTAAAATAACACTTTTAGAAGCCGGGCTATGGTGGTGAACACCTTTAATCCCAGGACTGGGGAGGCAGAGGCAGGCAGATCTCTGTGAGTTCAAGGCCAGCCTAATCTACAAGATTTTGTTCTCAGGAAGACCCCAAAGCTCCAGAGAAACCCTGTCTCAAGAACCAAAAATGAATGAATGAATGAATGAATGAATGTAGAGCTATGGAAGTTAGTAAGGTACCTGCTACACAAGCATGAGGACCTGAGTTCATATCCCAAGCAGTCTCAAAAAACAAACAAACAAACAAACCTGGTCACAGAGACAGGAGTATCCCTTGGACTTGTTGAATCGGTGAATTGTTGAGTTCTTTGTTAATGAGAGACCCTGCCTCAAAAAAGTAAGACAAGAAGACCAGTTAGATGGACCACAAGGTTAGTACACTTGTTGCCGAAGCCCAGTGACCTGAGTTTGAATCCTGGAACTCATATGAAGAGAGAAGAAGATGACCAACTCTGCACAGTTCTCCTTCTGGTATCTGCATGCCCGCTGTGGAACATGTACCTCCATACACACGCTGTTCACACACAATTATAATAACTTCAGATAATTAAAAAGCTTATGATGGAGAGCAATAGAGGGAGGAAAACAACGGAGACTGTGAGATTGACTTCTGGTTAGTACACATTCACGTACATATATGTGCACACATACACAGACACGCATGGGTCAGCTGCCAAGAGAGCAAATTCCAGAATCTATGGAGGTCAACCTTAGGTACCTAAGTCATTTCCAATACAAAGTATAGCTTGTGTATCGCATCTCTTTGATTCAATTACTTGTAGTTTTAGTAATGGCACAGACATCATCATGACTAGCTGGAAACAACCGCAGTGATATATATATATATTTTTTTATCACTACTGACATCAACAAGTGAGATGGTATAGTTCAGGCTTACACATCAGTAAGTTTTTATGTTTATGTTCAATTCCTAATACTGTTGGCACTCTTCTGATGGTTATAAAAATTGATCCAGTTTAAAAGATGGCCCAGTTAAACACTTAAACTAAAGATATTACGTTGGAAGTTGCAATGACTTATTGTAGATAAATTAGTGGATTTGCAATATAGAATTTGAGTTTACATCCAGGGTTGCGTTGTCCATAAAAAGCGGCATTTACTTATCAAGAACTCTAAAATGCAGCCGACTATCTGGAGAAAGAAGCACGCCTTTCACTACTGGATGCTTTCCAGTGTTAACTGATGTCTCCATGACTTTGGAACACCCTGTAATATTTGAGCTTTGAGTGAGAGGTTGACATAGATTAAGTTTAAGGTTTTTTTTTTTCAATGCCAAGAGCCTGCAACTCAGAATGGTTTTTAAGAGATGCTGATTAATGACTAAGGGCCTTAAGGAAGAGGGTCTGTTTCATCTGAGGATAATCCTGGAGAGGGAAGAGAGATTGGTTTCACAGTGAGACGATTTTTTTTCACCTATGATGCACTTGCTTAGGTTTTGAGCCAGAGTTACAAAGAAGCACTTACTAGACTTAGACCCTTTCATCTGTCACTGAGAGTTTTCTGTAGGCATCTGATGCTCTCTCTATAAAGACTATGTGCTTCCTGTAACTGAAGATATTTCTCTTTGTGCTTCGTCTACCATGAAACCCAAGGGTAGATTTGCAGTGTTAGCTCTGTCAGTTTATTTTACCTCTGTTTTTGTTTTTTCTTTATAGTCTTGAACTCTTATAAATGACACAGTAAGTGGCTCCATTTTTATATTTTAATTTGACTTATACTGTGCATTTCTCTATATACCTCAAGTACTTAGGGAAATGAGATATGAATATATGATAAATATATTTATAAAAAAATCGTGTATAATGACTTGGCAAGTTAATATTTTTTCAGTAAGCACTTGAAAGTAATGATATTCTCATGTTCCATGATGAGCAAGTAAGCTTCAATATCCATAATTGACAGAGACTTCATCTAACTACTTCTTACTACATCTAAGTACTTCTTACCTCGCTGGGTTCCCATTTTAATAATTGTCAGCCCCATTCCTAAATTCTTGTTTTCAAAGTAATCACTAAGATACGGTACTTACTAGATAAAAATGAGAATATTCCTTAATACAGTACACAACCATACTGTGTTGGAAGTGAAACTTATTAAAATAAGACCATCGGATATATCACAATGAGGTTGCTTAGCTGAAAATACCAAAATTATAGTACATTGATTTGCTACTTTTTAAATATTAATTTTGCATTGCTTCTACAATGACAAGAAAGTGATTATTTCACTGACTTGAGCATGCAAAGAATATGTGCTGTGTTCTGGGCAGCACAGGAGAAGGACCTGAATAAATGGATTCAAAGCGAAGTATCAAGTTGGCAAATCATTATAAAGTATATCTCAAGACACTGCTAGACCTACAAATCGTAGCCTGGAAAAGTTTTAAATCTAAATTGCAGTGATGAGCTCTTTCAGATATTGAACTTTAATATGTCTACTGTGCACCTTGAATATACATGTGGCTTTTAGCAATAAAATATACAAAGACAAGGGCCATGGGTTCCTTTGTACCAAAATATATTTCACCATACTGAAAGATTCTAAAGACCTTCCCAAATCCTGTATGGGCTGTTGCTTTCTGCCAACTTGGATTTGACCACCTGTCTATGAAGATATCTTTGCATTTCTATCATAGACTATGTGTAGGGAAAAGTCATTCCCCTGGAAATATTGGGGTGAATTTAGACTGTTGCTTAAACTGCCTTCCCCTTGTTCTACTGCTGAAGCTAGACAGAATGTAACAGAGAGATGAAGCCTGAGAAAGGACCTAGTGGAAGGAAGGTGACTCGAAGTGAAACACTGTTTTACTGATCCATTCCATCCCCCACCCCACAACAATGCCAGAATTACTCTCACAGCTAAGCAATTTTATAATTAGAGACTATGGATGAGAGACTTGTACATTCAATGGCCCAATCCCAAGGAGTTTTATATCTTAAATGTGTTGGACACTGGACCATGCTATAGTAGAGGGGATGGGGAGAGCTGATGCTAACTTAATCAAGCCAGAGGAGACAGACAGGGCTGCAAACAGCAGTCCCTGCCAGCTCCCATGTTCCTCCAAGAGCCCAGGAACTGCTTGAAACCATTTGTAGTCTTTGCAGACTTCTCCTTTTGTGAAGTCTTCCTGGACATGAAAAATACCCCAGGATTGGTGCTGACTAAAACAAGTCTATTCCATCTACCTGCTTACAGTGACCTCCAGTCAGTCCCTGGGGAGCAAGCAGCCTGATAGGGTGGCTCCTTGTCAAAAAAGATGGTGGAAGTGCAAAAAAGGAGTCTGCTGGATCCAACTCATTTTATTATGGGGGGGGGATCACGTAGATTTGGTTGCAGATGTGCAGGGTCTTTAACGAACTCAGCTGTGGGCTATTAAATCCCGAAGCCAGCAATTGTGAAAGCAAACCACACAATACACTATTCAGTTTCTTTCTTGGTTTTCAGGTATTTCCCTTTCTTGTTATGCATTGTTTATGCTAATGATACAACAGATTTGCATTTCTTGGAAAAGCCTTAACTTGGAATTGAAGGCTTGAAAACATTAGCTCATAGAAAAATGAAGTTGTATAGTTAAACATCAGTAATGCTTCACTTAGGTAGAAGTGGGTTAATTAATTCAATGAATAAGCAAACACAGGCTTTAAAAAAAAAGACAGGCAAAGGTGTTAGTCTGCAGAAAGATAGACAAGTTTCTTTCCAGACTAATTAAGACCTAAGAGGAAGGTGTCAGTGAAGTGCTATGAGAAGAAAAGAAAAAAGAGACATTTTTATTTGCTATTTTACGTAGTTATCAGTAAAGATGTATCCATGCACTGGTAGTTTTAATTTTCCAACTATCTTTTATACTCACTGTATCATTGAATTTGAAGGTGATTTATACTACAGACTGTCTCCATCATGCAGATTAAATAAATAAACATGGCAGGGTTAATATTGCCCTGTAAGTCACCACATTAATAACCAGATCTAGGCCAGAGCCCAGGCCTCTTGGCTTAGCCACACACTCCTTCCATGGGGCTATGTTGCCACTATAAGTTCTCAGAAAACCTCTATTCAGTTCAAGCCACCAGATGTTAGCTGTGTATTGAGTGTGTGTCTGTGTGTGTTCTGTTCATGTGTGTTGTGTCTGTCACGGTTAGCGTTTAAGGTGTTGTTTTCTAATGCTTTTTTTCTACATGTTTTTGAGAGCGGGTTTCTCATTAAACCTTGAGTTCACTAACTGGGTAAGTGAACCAGAATGCAATTTTCCCAGGGCTATGATTATAGGTGTGTAGTACCGAATCTGATTTTTTTATGTAGGTGTTGGGTATTTGAACTCAAGTCCTCATTCCTGTAGAATAAGCATTTCAGTGACTTAACCCCCTCCTCAGAACACTAAACATAAAAGTATATCTTGATTTCTTCCTTCTTCCTTTTATTTCTTTCCTCTCTTCCACTCCTCCTCTCTTCCTTTCTTTTCTTCTCCTTCAATCTCTCCAGTGTTTTCTGTTGTTCTTCATGACACTGTGACATTCATATAGAGGTCGATTTCTTTGTTGGGGGATTTCTAATTTTTAGTTATTAAGTGTAACCATGAACTTTCAAGCTTAGTTTAGCACTATCGCATGTGGTATGATGGGAGTGGTGTAACAAATTTTCTCCGTTATGGAATTCTTCAGAGGATAAACTTGGCCATTATGTGAAGTGCTCAACACAACCCCTTGGACCTTGTGACACCGAAGTATCCACTAAACAGCAGTGGCCTCTGATGTGTTGTTGATTTGCTCAATAAGTAATGGTGAAATAAGAACTTTAGTAATGACAACAGTCTATCCTCATTTCAAAAAGGAAGGAAATGGAATTCTAGGATATATAACTCTGATTTGAGATAAGCTTAGGTATTCTATCATCAACTGGTTAGGGAGAGTTCTGGGCAAATGCCAGTTGATTTCAATACCTTTCTTGCAAAAGAAAATGTTTTCAGTGGGTAAAGAATACATAGCTAGAAATGAATGCTCTAATTACTTATATGATTGTGGAATCATAATTAACATTTATTGGAGTGGGTGACCTTTATTTTATAAACATAATGGGAAGTTACTTTAAAATCAGACTATGACAGGAGAAATGTCTTGAGAATTGGAAATGGAGAATTCTGAAGTAATATCCATTAGGAGAAACGAGAAGTCAGGGCCTAAGTTCAGGGAGACTTTAGTCATTGCTTTTGCTCCTGGAGTCAACACAAAATGTGTGCAGGCTCAGTGGAATTCTATAACTGCTGTTTCTCTACTAATGGATCAAGGGAGGCTGCTTTCCCAGTAGTGACACATCCTAAATCAGACCTCACCCTGGCTGCTGACATGCTCTTGGGTGTAGACCTGCGTTGGAGATGAAGCTCCGTACCAAATGATGCAATTGCAGTTTAGTTCTAGAAACAGTGATGGAGTGAAGGTGGAATAGGTCAGCATCCATTTGGAATGCGCAGCACTTTCTCCCAACACTCAAGCAGGGGAGAAGGTTTCTGCTAATTCTCAGAACTGGGAGATCTCTGATCCCTCATTTTCACCCATCCCTGCCGGGTCATCTCTCTACCTTGTAAGCTTTGTTGCCTGTTTCCTTTAAATTCACTGTTCCTGCATCTCGGTACAGGATGTTCTCTGATGAATATTTGAACGCTATATTTTTCTGTGTGATATTGTCACTTAGGAAATAGTTGGAGCCTGACCTGAGGACAGGAATTTAAGCCCATGTAGCATCTCTTATAAGATTGCTGTTCTGCTCATGTCTCCAGCATCTGGGCTCTTGGCTAAAGGTTTGCTCTAATAGTGCAGTCATGCCCACTTCCTGCCTCCCTAGCCCCCTGCTTTCCAGTCCATCCACTTCACTTCCAAGGTGGGCATTCTGCCTAAGAATGGGATAAAGCTGGCACGTTACCTCACAGAAAAAAAGAATCGTTTTCAGACAGAAGTAGGGGAGCCCGGCCCCTTCCTTCTCTTCCCACTCCCTCCATCTGGAAGCGAAGAGAAGCAGAGAAATTTGTGAGTTGCCAAAGTTTAATTACTTCTACAGAAAGTGCCAAAATATGGGAAAGTTTATCCTTCGGTGGAAGGAGCCCAGAGGGACCTGCGGACATTCACAGCAGTCTGTTTGCCATTTGTATTTTTCTCTTTTATTCTTTAGCCCCTGAGTAGCAAATTTCCACTTCTCCTTTCCAAGAAGACGGAGGAAAGATTGTCCCTCAGAGACATCAAAAGGGTGTTTCTGAGCCTTCCACCGCACCCGGAGCTGTGGAGCTGCCTAAATACTTTCGCGTGAAGGCACAGAGGCACAAAACCTGAAAGGCAGGGAAAGCATTTGTTGACATGACCAGGTCTCAGGTCAGCCGTTGGCACTTATAAACCACTTGAAAACTAACCTACCCCTAACCTATTCATGACAGGGGACACCACTGTATAGTTTATACTAGTTCATGCATTTTCTTTTTAAGGTAGAGGGAAGTAAATACAAGAAGGAAGCAGAGAAACAAAAATGGAAAAAAAGTTTAGTATGTAATTGTAGGCAATAGCCTCATTAAACAAGTGATCAAAACCCCTATGCATTGCTGGGCCACACATATTTCTGTGGCTTATCCTAATTATTTCTCATGATAATCTTGAGGACACATGCTGATATCCCCATTAAATAGATTCAGAGAACACTGCCTTTTTATCAAAGTTGTGGGACTTCATTAAAATTACCCAGCCAACAAAGAGCAGAGCTGAAATTTCATTCCGTGTCTTCTGACCCCAAGACCAGACAGCGTTATTTCCCGCACATTCATCTGCCAATTACACAGTGGCAGAGACAGCTTGTGGCTTTATTTACCCACCTTTTTCTGTTTACTTATTGTCAGTATTTGAGCATTTATGTTGACATCTTCTTTTCCAAAAGGAGAGGAAGGATGAGTCACTCTCCTATGTGTTACTTGATTCACAGATGGTGGAGCTCAACAATTAAACTTTTGTATAAATAATTATAAATGGAAACTACTGCTATTTTCCAACTTTTTTCCCATTCAGGACTTAACTGGTGGCATAAGAGTAAATGTAAGGGACAGATTGCTTATATAAGAATTACACATTAAAAAAGAAAACCATAAGCTGACTAGTTTTTCAGGTTTAACCACAAACTTCCTTAAATCAGGAAGGAAATCTTTTGCCTTAAAAGGGGGCGTTGTAGGTTTTCTATCCTGTTGATAGCTCCTTTGAGAGCACGGGAGCCACGTATCTCTTCCAAGTCCTCTGTGAAGTCACATGCATTGCTTTTTATTTCTGATGTCTCTTGTTGGATAAATCGCTGCAGCAGCTCAACAATCATCCTTTGATACAGCAGGCGCCAAGCATGGACGTCTCCATTGCAGGAAATTGGCACAGGGGATGATGGGAGTAGCTTGTGGATTAGAAGCTGGTTGGACTTCCTATTTTAAGCACCCCTTTGCTTTTCTAATCTTTGATATATGAACTTTATTTATAACATCACATGAAATATAGAAATTTCCTAACAGGCTAAAGCATTTATTTTGCTAGTCTACTATTGGTCTCTAGTTGAAAACAAGCTTTAGATTTGCAGAATGTAATAGAAAGTTTATGTTGTACTGAACCAGGCACAGATTTCATGTGTGACAGACAAGGTGGGTGTGTGATGTGGGGTGTCCTTCTGTATATGCATTGCTTTTATTGGTTGATGAATAAAACTGTTTCGGCCAATGGCAGGAGCTATATTGATTTGATGAAAAAAAAATCCCCAATGACCTACAATACGGAGTGTCTTCTTGCAGACTTATGTTTATCTGTGTATCTTCTCTCGAGGGGTCATTTTAGGTCTTTTGCCTTTTTAAAATTTTGTGTGTTATTGTGAGTGTTTTAAATTGTGCTTTGCTTTCGGATTTCTGACGCTTCAATGGAAATGTTTCTCTAAAGAGAACCAATTATTATGTGAATGTTATGTTTCTGAAACAGAAGTAAGCAAAATTGAGGCAGTGCAGGTATACATTGCCCGAGGCTTACAGAAAACTGTTAACGATTATGCACTGAAAAAAAGAAGTGTGCAATAAACAAGCCCGAGAACCACTCTTAAAACCAAGCACTAAAATCTACATCATCTGTGCTTTTGGTAGTATTTATAATTACTCTAACTTCCATGATGACACAGCAATCACATAACGCATTTTAATGCAATTACTTTAAAATAGTGATCAGTACATCTCTGCTAGTGTGCAAACAATTATTTAGGGTCCAGGAGAGCGTTAGCCCTTTAATCACTGGAGAGAAATACCAGAAATAGCACTCCAAGTCCTAGGTCCCTAACTGTAATCATCACTAACACGTTAAAAAAAATATCTGGCCAGAGTCAGGCTGGGAGCAGATCCAAAGTAGAGTAGCAAGTCTGTTCTTTGTCTTTTCCTCCTAATTTACTCCCCAGTCTTAGATTTTTAAACTGTGGGGTTAAAAGAGAAAAGAGGTACTTGCTTGAACAGAGCTTTGATTTCTGCTTCTCTCGATTGCATGCTATCTCCCCAATTATGCTCAAATTATATAGTTTGCAAATCTTCACTGGGCTATAAAAATGCTCTCCAGAAATGTAATGGGGTAGTAGAAGAATAAAGTGGACCATGAACTGCCTCGCCTGAGGGACCACCATGTGATCAGATGCTGCGCTAAAGAGCTAAGCAGGAAGAGATCTGGTAGGCACCCATATCGGATGATGTCGGCAAGCTGAAAATCATTGCCTAATGGGAAGGCCAGTTACTATCAACTTCAGCTGGCCATCAAATTCTGGAATACGGGCCAAGTTAGGTTATACTGTTGAAAGGAATCTGATTTTAATGTGGAATCTCATGTCTACATGTCGGCACTAGATGCATATCTTTAAAGAAACCCGGTGAGCTTTGTGAACTCTCCCAGTGTATGAAATCTGGCTTCCCATGGATGATAGTCACTCTGTGAGTTCACTTTGCTGTTTCCTTATAAGCAATTGCACTTTGACAAGCACAAGATGGCCACATAGATGATAATAAAGGAATCACATTTCGTTTACTTTTGTAGGTATGCAGTTTTATTTCCAATGATGGCTAAGCTAACACATCCTGATTCATTTGTGTGAGGATGTAGTGCTACATTTTCCTTCTGGATGTTGCCTGACCCATCACATACACACACGGGGAATGATGGACCATTTCTCCTTGGTTCAGCCCTGCTTCCCCACTCACCTAATTTTGTATTTCCTTTTAGTTTTGGAGCCAGGAAATATAGTTGGTCCTGTCCGTGTCATCATGTGTGTTGTCTTCAACCAGAGCAGGGTCAACCCATTAGGGTCTGCACTCTTAAAGAAAACCAATTTTCTCTTCCATTCCTATCAATATCTGATAGCTTCTTAGTTAGGGAAAGAACTTTGTGCCAACCTACCCTATCTATCTGTGATGCAGTTTCGTACAACATTTTGACAATTTTCCACCTTTGTAAACCTCAAATAGCTACTCTTTCCACTGTCTTGTGCCTGACTTCAAGTCCTCCTCCTCTTCTCTAGTTGAATCCAACATGTGTTGCTAAAATTCTTTTGTGAGTGGGGACTGTCCTAGTATGTGGGTCACACTAAAAACCATAAAATAAAAAAAAAAAACAGAACCAACCAAACAAGAAAAAGCAAAACATGTAATTCTCTTTTCTAGAAGCTGTCAAGAGCCGTACATAGCGACAAGTAGGACTTAGGGTCTATCTACCTCTTTCGTGGATGCTGAGATTTTTGTCTGACTTGGACTAGTACATGCTGTCACATTTGCTGTGCACGCATATGTGCAAGTGTTCTATTGTGTCTGGAAAACATTGATTCCTTAAAGTTATTCACCACCTCTGACTCTTACAGTCGGTTGTCCCTTCCTTTTCTGAAAAGATCCTTGAGCCATAGAGGGATGGGTGTGGTATGTATCTATTATTTAGAGATGACATTCCTTGGTTCTCTTATTGTATGCATTTTACCAGCAGAGAATCTGTGTTAATTGATCTCTACTGTTAGAAGAAACTTCTTTGAAGAAAATTCAGAAACCTACTGATCTCTGGGCATAGCACTAAGTCATTAGGAGTCATTTTAATACTATGTGCAATTAGCAGATTAATAGTATAAAATTTCTCCCTATGGTCTATTACTTACCTAGCCAGAGGTTCTTGGCCACATTACAGTGCCAGGTATGGGTTCCAAAAAGATGAATTACTAAAAGTGTTGCCATCTTGCCTTCATCCCTGCACTGCTTGTGTGTGTGTGTGTGTGTGTGCGCGCGCGTTACCAGGGAGTGAACTTAGGGCCTTCCCCATTTAAGGCAAGCACTCTATCACTAAAATGCATCCTAAGTCTTTGTGCTGTTAATTCTTCCTTTTGAGACAGTCATTCTAAGTTACCTAGGCTGGCCAAGAACTCTCTCTGTAACCCAGAAACTCGCCTTGAACTTGTAATTCTACTCTTTTAGCCTCCTGAGCAGCTGGATCGTAGACAAAGGCCACCTATGTCTCTGTCTTGAAAAGGGTCAAGACTGATGACTCTGGCCTTTGTCTAGGAGAGTAATGATTTCAAAGTTATGTCAAATAGGCAGAAATCAGAGAGTAGCAGGGGGATATGCTCAATGTATTTTACTCACTTGTATAAAAATTTCCTTATGTATCCCAGTACCGTATACAGTGAATTAACATCAATGGGGAATAGAAAAATCATTTTCAAGAGGAAATAACAATAGAGAAGAAACCCAGAGCAGAAATTTTTCATGTTCAAATTCTGTGGAACATTTCTCAGGTCTGGCCACCGGAGAAACACTGCTGTGTACAGCCATGTCAGCTTCTTCGGCTCAGGAAGTCTTTATTGGCACTTTATGTATAGACAGCTGCAAGAGAAAACACAGAAACCTTTAGCAGGGGTTTGTGGAGCCCTATAAGTTGGCTTGTGCTCACACTAGTTAGTCCCCCCACCTTTTTTTAATGGTGACTTAATTTAGTCTAGTTTCCATAACTGTCAGTCCACTGCTGTATTAAGATCTTAATATTTGTCTTAAATATTTTAAGAGAGACCACATTTATATATCTTGTATTATACTGTTATAATTATTCTATTTATTGTATTGCTAGTTATTACTGTTAATCTTAATGTGCCTAACATGTGAATTACATTTGATTAAGGGTATTTAAATATAGGAAAAGCAGTATATGGTTGTTTAAGGAATTATCCACAGTCTCTTGTACTGACTGGGGATTAGGAAGAACTCAGGCTGATTGCTATCTCGGTGGACTAAAATATGAATTTGATGTAGAATATTGTATTCTCTCATCAAAATACCTTATCTCCATAAAAACTTCTCTATTAAATAATGAAAATCCATTAATTCTAACAAATGGCTCAGCGTAGTAAAGAGGGGTCACAAAGGGTGAATTGTTACTACTGTACTCTTGTGAACAAGGGATGTTTCTCAGAAGGCCAGACTGGAGCGGGTGTGTCAATAATAATGTAGAAAAAGGCAACACAAAGTAAAGTAAAACCATCAGGAGGCTAGGGAAGTCCAGAAGAGCTTGTCACGATTTTCTGTAAATGCCCACAACACACCCGAGTTTTACGGCGTGTTAAATGAACCCTATCTCAGACTTTCAAGTTTTCACTGGAACTTTAATTTTGTTTGTTTGCCGAGACACTGATGCACTATGAGCCCAGGATGGCCTTGAACTCATCAATGCTGGAATTATAAGTATATACCACCACGTCCAGCCACTTTAACTTTGTTTATGCAGATTTTTTAGATAAGCCCATATTTTAATGAACATGCTACCTGAGACAAGCTAAAGGAGCAAATAAATCAATGGCAGAGGTGTAAATCCTAAGTACAGTCTCCCCTCTTCCAAGATACCCAAAATGCAAAAACCCAGTTGGGACAACAAATGCCTTTTTTTTTTCTGTTAGATATTTAATGGAACTATTGATTTAAAAATGACATAAGAGCTTCATTGAAAATCAGTGTGTTGTGTGGACAATGTTAGTAGATCTCTTTTGCCTTGGTAGAACTGTGGATGCGGTAGTAGGTTTCAACACCTTGAGCCATGGGGTAAATGCTAGCATTCTTTTTTTTTTTTATTAATTTTTTATTGAGAAAAAAAAAACAACGTTTCCCCCGCCTCCCCGCCTCCCATTTCCCTCCCCTCCTTCCACCCTTCTCCCCCTCCCCCCACTCCTCTCCCCCTCCCTCTCCAGTCCAAGGAGCAGTCAGGGTTCCCTGCCCTGTGGAAAGTCCAAGGTGCTCCCCCCTTCGTCCATGTCTAGGAAGGTGAACATCCAAACTGGCTAGGCTCCCACAAAGCCAGAACTTGAAGTAGGATCAAAACCAGGGCCATTGTCCTTGGCTTCTCATCAGCCCCCATTGTTCGCCATGATCAGAGAGTCCGGTTTTATCCCATGCTTCTTCGGTCTCATTCCATCTGGCCTTGGTGAGCTCCCAATAGATCAGCCACACTGTCTCAGTGGTTGGGTGCACCCCTCGTGGTCCTGACTTCCTCGCTCATGCTCTCCCTCCTTCCACTCCTCGATGGGACCTTGGGAGCTCAGTAAAAACACCAATGATAGCCTTTGCTGGAGAGGCTGTGGAGGAAGGGGTACCCTCATCCATTGCTGGTGGGAATGTAATCTTGTGCAACCACTTTGGAAATCAGTGTTTCGGTTTCTCAGGAAATTCGGGATCAACCTACCCCTGGACCCAGCAATACCACTCTTGGGAATATACCCAAGAGATGCCCTATCACATGACAAAAGCATTTGTTCAACTATGTTCATAGCAGTATTATTTGTAATAGCCAGAACCTGGAAACAACCTAGATGCCCTTCAATGGAAGAATGGATGAAGAAAGTGTGGAATATATACACATTAGAGTACTACGCTGCGGTAAAAAACAATGACTTCTCGAATTTTGCATGCAAATGGATGGAAATAGAAAACACTATCCTGAGTGAGGTAACCCAGGCCCAAAAAGATGAACATGGGATGTACTCACTCATAATTGGTTTCTAGCCATAAATAATGGTCACGGAGTATATATTTGGTGAACCTAAAGAAGCTAAATAAGAAGGCGAACTCAAGGAAAAACATATAATTATCCTCTTGGCTATGGGAAGTAGACAAAATTGCCGGGTAGAAGATTTGGGATCTTGGGGGTGGGGTGGGATGGGATTATCGGGGGATGGGGAGAGAAAAGGGAGAAGGGGAGGATGAGGGAAACTTGGGGAAACAGGTTGATTGGGATAAAGGAAGGTTGGATAGGGGAGCACGGAAGCACAATTCTTAGTTAAGGGAGCCACCTTAGGGTTGGCAAGAGTCTTGAACCTAGAGTGGCTCCCAGGAACCCAAGGCGAGGTCCCCAGTTAGTTCCTTGGGCAGCTGAGGATAGGGAACCCGAAATGACCCTATCCTATAACAATGCTGACGAATATCTTGCATATCACCATAGAACCTTCATCTGGGGATGGATGGAGATAGTCACAGAGACCCACAATGCTAGCATTCTTGATGGATTCAACCAACTCTCTGTTTCTTTGCTTTGCATGAGTTTAAAACTAAGCTTAACCTAGAACACCACCAAATGCTTCAACAGAAATTAAAGCGTTAAGCATGTAGCAAACAAATGGGCTTGGAATGTTTAGGCGGGGCCTTTAGTTATTAGGCCGTTTTCTTGCTTAGGAGTGAGCCTAGCACGCGTCTGATCACTGATCTGCCTTAGGAGAAACTTCTCTGGACTTCCAGTAAAGAACTTCCCTGGACTAGTTAGATAATGCGGTTCACTTAAGCTTCAGATTTGCAGAGAACTTTAGACTTATTGTGCCCAATGTCTCCCAGTGTTTAAAATGGAAAAACAATCAATTATAATCATTCCAGCAAAACTAACAAGGAAAAAGAAAAAAGAAAAACAACAAAATATCTACCTACTGAGAGTTTGAATGCAGAGCACTGAAGTGCCACTGCCACCTCATATTCTATTCAGACCCAAAGGTCCAAAATGAGCTCTGATCCCAGTTACCTAAACACATTTCTCTTCTGCTCTCCTTCCCTGCATTCCCACGCATTTAAAAAATTAAATGTCATAGAGATCATGCTATAAAATAGATGTGCCTGCAAACTGTAGGCCAGTAGTTCTCAAAATGTGCTCCTTGAACCAACAGCATCAGCACCACCTTGTTACGAATGCGAATTCTTAGATGTGAGTGAGAATCTCAGAGATGTGTTCAGCAAGCTGTATCTTATAAATCCTCAAGGACTCCGATACAGGCCCACATTTGAAAGCCTTTAAGTTTGGAAATCACATTTTATTATTGGTTAATGATGGATTATATGGTATAGATATACATAGGGTAAGGGACAGTACTTAGGAGTAAAAAAATATTGCATACCTAACATAAACCAGGGCAGTATCTAACTCACTTTTGAGAAGTCCTTAATGCCGGGGGTATGAAATGTTCCTTCGGTACTTTCATGCACTGGGAAACCATTTACTTTTTCATGGAGATGGGAGCTATGCCAGAGCGAAAAGGGAGTCATGGTGAGATGCATAGGACAAAGCATTAACTTCAGATGCTGCCAGATACCAGCATGGTTTAAGCAGGCTATGGAAATCTTTGCTGGTTTGTCTCAGCTCTTTCTGCCCTTGCATTTTACTTTTCCTTGGCGATCTAATCAGAAAGCTAATTTACATTTGCATGGCACTTTTATTATCATTATATTATTTTAAAGCTCTATATTCAGTAAGCAACAGTGGATAGAGACTTGGTTCTTATTAGGAGAGCAAGCCCATTAGACTGTGAAAACAACAGCTACAGGGAAAGGCTCTGAGGCGGCCGTTTACTGTAAACTTGAGGTTAGTCAACAGAAGGGTACGACTGCCAAGAAAGTTAATTTGATCTTGTGCCGCATGCATAAGCCACTGGTGTTGAAACTGAGGGACAGGCTGGGGGAAGCTGGGCTAAGCATAGGTCAGAACATACCCGCAGAATTGCCATGCGGCCTGTCCCTTCTTCCATAAAGGAGTTCAATAAATAAATTCCACATGCCTAGTTCACACTCAACTCTATTTTTCCTTCTGTGGCAGGTGTGAGGGGAGGGGAGAACAGGCAAAATAAGCTGGGAATAAAATCCCCGTGCTGTTCGCAACTTGTTTAAAAGGTGTCTGACCGACAGGAAGATGGAGTCCCTGAAGACCGTGTCTTTGATGGACAGCAGGACGAGTCACCCGTAGGAGTCTTTTCAATATGCAGATGTAAGATGCTGAAAGATGGTGGTGCCACGTTGGCATAAGCTTAGTTTGAATTAAAGATTTTTTTTTAAGCCAACAGGTGCAGCAAGGACACTCTAGCCTGCTCAGTCTTCTTCCCAGAAGCAGCAGGTCACAGCCACATGGAGATGTCCTCCCTGTACTCAGGGAAAAAAATAGTGATGTCATGGTCAAGGGTCGCAAGCTGAAACTGGGCGAACTCTGTATAAGCGGACCTTGTTCAAATCATGCTTTTCTGACCATCGCCTCCCCACACAGTTTGGTTTCATTTCCACAGTTGCCTCTCTTTGTTCAACCTGATTTTGAAGCATTTAGATTTCCTTACCATTTTTGAATTTCCTTTTGTCATGAAAGCTCCTGCGTGACATAAAATTTGTATTAAACAAATCTCTTCACTTTTCTCTTACTAAGCTATCTTATGGCAAAAGAGCTCACAGCCACAGCCACAAGACCCCAAAATACAGAGGTTAAAAGGTGTCCCCCTCCACCATCTATAGCGCGAGATGGAGAAAAGGGGGTGAAATGGTCTTTGCCTTAACCAGCCTCTGCCCTGGTGTGCCTACACTGGGGGTTCTTCCAATCTGATTTCAGAGCATTTCTCCCTCTGCCTTGCTCTACTTCGCTGGCCTTTATTCTTCTTAGTAATATGTAGCTGGCAACACGCTATTTGTTTTTTGAATGTCTGTTTAAGTGGCCAGGGACTTGCCTGCGGCTCTTACTGATGTGTTTACTCCTGTGGTAATATTTGGCATGTCATGTTTTGTCAGGACTGGAAAACAAAAAGAATGAAAAGGGAAATGGGAAGAAAGTTTGCTCTTCTTGAAACAGGAAGGGCTGGTGATGGGTAAAGAACACAATAGGCTGTGTCTCCGCTGTCTGTCTGTCAACCTATCTCTCTCTCTGGGAGTGAAAGAAGCATTGTGTGCTCCATTCTCAGGCTCTTATCAGGATGGGCATCAGGGACCAATCTTAATATAAACAGTCACATAAAAGAAGTAAGTAAAAGAAGGAATCAGGAGAGGGAACTATGAGATTGAAATCCAAGTGTTATTACCTGGGTAAATGTTTCAGGATTCCATCACTCTGGAAGTTGCATCATTCAAGGTAGGCTGATGTCTAGATATCAGGTTCTGGTGCAAAGAAAATGACTATAATGGGGTGGTGACTCTAAATCATTTGAATCAATGAGCAGTGTGGGAAGATGAAAACATTTATCACAGGCACAGAAGGCTGGAGCTTAAGTAATTCAGAGCTTCCATGGGTGAGAGAAGTTAGTTTGTTCTCTGCATTGATCAGGGATGAAACTGGAACATATACAGTAGGAAACTACAGCATCCAGCATCCAACATCCATCAGATCAGGGGTACTTCCCAAGAGAACACAGTTACCAAGTAGGATAGCAATGTTTCTCTCACCTGAAAATAGGTTAGCCTGCCCAGACCCATTGAATTAAAATACATAGCATAAAGCTCTGTAGTTGAATTCTATACACATACAGAAGTTTGAGAGGCCCTGGGCAGAGTGACAGTACTCTGGGTCCACTATTAAAGGAACCATGAGTAATCAGTGAGTAGCTGAACTTCTGGGTGGGAAAGAGACAGAAAATGCTAGCTCCTTCTGAATTATTAATAAAAAACAACTTTAGGACAGAAGAATGTAGAACTCAGAACTAGTGATCCGACTCCAGGTATATGATTCTAATTTATTTTAACCTTAGGTAAATATCTGTTGTGTTCTTCACACAGATAAGCAAAGTCCTACTCTACCCATAATGGACAATATTACGATGGTCCGGGAGTACTTCTCTGTCATTCCTGGACACACTTGCCGTTCCTTATTGCCACCGCTTCTCAGGTCCAGTGATTTCTTAATCCTTGATGATGCCTGTGATATCACAATTCACTCTACCGTGTTTTATTTATTCTATCCAGAGTACATGGAACCTTTGAATTAACACACTAGAATATGTGCTTCACCAATACAAAGAACTCTGCACAAGTTTCTTGATAAACAGGTCTTAGAACAAGATGCCCAATGTCTAGTGATCGTTGATTTCTATGGTGTAAATTTTTCTTTTGTGTCCACTTTCAATCTGCTATTATGAGGCCATTGAGTCCGGCACTAAACAACAATGTGCACAGGCTTATGTGGGTTGATTTGCATGAGCTTCATTACACAACTACTCTTCGGTACCCAGAACAATGAATGCCCCAGATGTAGAGGCTCAGATGGTCTGCTTCCTCATTCATGATGTAATGCAGTAAATAAATAGTGCCCTTCAGTATCCTTTACTAAAACCAAGAGGAAATGTGTGCCTCGAAGGCAGGCAGCGGAGAGTATTGTCCCTTTGAAGGCCCACTAGAGATTGTTCTCTGTATGTTTCTCACCAGTTGTGCATAGAATTGACCAGGCATTGAAGGAGACTTCTAAGGAATGTATGAAGTTGTTTCAGGACAAGCAACTAGTGCTGAGAAAATTTCTGCGTGACAGTTTGGCTAAGATAATAATGATATCAAGAATAAGGATTTCGGGAGAGGTCTTGTTTTACAAACAAGACCAATTTGTTTTACCTGACATATTAAATATCTTATTGAAGTGGGTGGGGAGACAATGAAGAAGTCTAAGAACAAGAATAACTTTACAGTCTGGAAAATTCCGTCAGCCTGGAATGTGGGCAATTGTTTCGAGTATTGGCAATACAATGAAGGTTCAAGAAAATGAAAAACTAAAAGTAGGCTATAGACCAAAAATCAGTCTAGGAATAGACATGGTAAGTGATGTCATAAGATTAGAGCATCAAGAAAGGAAAAAGGAGAGCACCTTTGAAGGCTGTTGAGAAGCAGATTGTATTTAGGCAATGTGAAGAGTGGAGAGAGAACGAAAGAAATTGTGATCTTTGTGTATAGTTAAAGTGATTTGTGTTTACTATGGCTTTAACTTAAAGCATTTGGTATACATTGCAAGATGAAATGCAAAGGAAATGGAAGGTGTGATTGATGCTAAGTCAAACCTGAGGAGACTCTTTGTCATCCAATTATGGATGACACAGTTCTTAAAACAGTGACATCCCATGGACTTGAAGCAATCTTATCTAGACCTAACAAGGTGATGGGAATCTCTGGTTGATATCCAAAGAGACAGAATTAGTGCTAAATCATTGACAGGCACAATAAGAAAAAAAAAAGTCTGGGTTAAGGACTGTATTTCCAGATACTCAGCAGGTTGTGGTAATAAGATCACAAGTTCATAGCCTGCTTGGGGACATTAGTGATATCCTGTTTTAAGGAACAAAGGTGAGTGTTGGGAATATAGCCACAATAGTAGGGTTCTTGTCTAACATACAACTCAAACTACTGAGATAAAACTGAGCATGAGTGGCCAAAGCAAAGAAATATATTCACATGCCAACAACACAGGTAACAGCTCTAGAAAGGAGATGTGAGTAAACTGTGAAAAATCAATAGAGGTGAAATCTTGGGGATTTACATATGAAGAGAGACCAGACAAAGGCAAAGGCATCAGCAGGAAAGAAACAAAATTATTCTTGGAGCAGTGAGAGTAGAAATGGTGAAGGGAAGGTTTGCTGTGGTGGAGGTGGGGACATTAATGATTGCAGTATCAATTCCCTCAGTCACGTGACATGAAGGTGGACCACTGTGTCATGGAGTGGTGGTCACTGGGAGGTAAATTTATGCTGACTTTATTTCTGCTCACACTGCAGGGATTGAGTGAGAAAGGCAATGGGAAAAGAGGTGAATACTAAAAGTGAATGTTGTAAAAATTCCTGACCAGAGGATGGAAAAATAATAGCTCAGTGGTTAAGAGCACTTGCTGCAGAAGACCTGAGTTAGATTCCTAGAACCCATACATTGGCTAATAACTATCCATAACCCCAGTTCTAGGATATCCAACAGGCGTGCCTATATGCAAAGCATTCAAATGCAAAAAGTAATTAATAATAATAAAATAATGATGGTATTAAATCTGTGGAATTAGATATACATAATCTAGTTTTGCATTGCTTTAACTTGCAGTGTCTTTGAAAAATTATGTAGTATGGCTATATATTGTCAAACCATTGATATTTCTCCCAAGCCATAGATATGTAATATTGTCATGTTTATTTTCAAATGGTAAATATTCAATTGATGAATAACTTCATTCTTTACTCATAAATTTGTCTCATTTTAGAAAACAGCATCCCTCTCTACCCCATCATTGCCATTTTTGCAGAATATGCTTCAGCTGAAATATATCTTTAGTTCTAAGATTTAAAAAAAAAATGTTTGCCACCTTCTCTCCCACCTCTTCTGTCACCAGGGACAGTTGCTTGCATGTAGGAAAGGACTCCTACTGCAATACTCCCTATCAGTAAACAGTAGAAGCCTCTTTCCAAGATCCAGGGTTTCTGCGCTTTAATCTTCACTTTTGCTGAGATGGGAGAACCTGTCCCTCAGTTGTACCTTTGGCCTTGGTGAGTTAGGTGTGTTCAGAACTAACCTTTGATCTGTGAGTTCTAATTGCATTCTATATAGAAGGTGTCCTGTCTTCACCTACTTTATTGACCTTTTGACGGGAATTTGGGCTCATGTCATTGGCCAGAATTGATGTTTCCTGGAGTCTGACAGCTGTGGGGATTTCAAAGGCTATCGTCAACAATAATGACCTTTCAGCACTGCTGTTTCCTTTTCCTTTAAAAACGAGACACAGGAGGTTTATAAAAAACTGCCCACACTGGCTCTGATGGTGGGAGAAATGATACCCTTCACTATAGTCAGAAAGATTTTTATGTGAAAAATGCAGAACTTTTTATTGAAATGTGACATAAAATCCTTCCTGTGCACTAATCAGTTGTATACATAAAGTTATCCTATAATGAAAAGAGCAACTACAAGAATCGTTGTTGATATTTAACTGAGTTGATTAGACTATGATATTATCAATATTGTAGTCCCAGTTTGTATATTAGGAAAGACTATGAAAATGATGTTCTGTGGATTGAAAATGGTCAATTATAAATGCATATGTTCGTAGAGAGAAAGGGAAGAGGGGTTCAAAGTGGAGGAACTCCCATAGACTTCTGTGTGTCAAATGTTTTAAATTTTATTTAATTTCCATATCTCTGTGGGGTAGGAATTGATTGACCAGGGCTTTATCACTACTTTCTGCTTTCACATAATGCTTATCATCTCCCCTCGCATACATGAGGAACTGAGGTCCTGGGAGAATATTTAATCATGAACAACAAATGGAATTGCTTCTTCCTTGCATATTGTCCAGGATGCTAAGTCTGATATCATCGAAGAAAATTTAGGTTCCAAAAGAGAAAGTGAAAAACATGTTTGTCTAATCCTTCCTTTAAAACACTGTAGTTTTGGTAAATTCGTGATGTTTTGTTTCGTTTTTCCTATTTGCAATCTATTAGGTCTGGTTAATGTGATTTAAAATCTCCTCCCCTGGCTAGCTCCAGCTTACTACATTTATAACACAGGCCAGTTTATTAAAATAGTAAAGAATATGGAGTTAAAACATCTTCCTCAACATTTGGTCCTGGGCCACCCACTTGGGACTCACTTTTTTGTTTAATTAAATACGTATTTTGGGGCTCCAGCCTTGGACATATTGAGTAGAAATCTCAGGATGGAGCTAGAGACTCTGAAAGATAGATAGTCCACATCACCAAAAGTCTGGGGTTTTATTGGCCATCTAAATGAAAGTTAATACTGCAATGTGAATACAATAATAAATCTCAGTTACCTCAAATTTGAGAACCACTAAACCAGAAACTATGGTACAAAGACAACATCCAGGCTTATTATTCAATATTAGGTCCTTTCTTCTACCAGAATTCAGGATGTGGAATAGCTCTGCATTCATTGGGTCTCGGGCACAGAACAGTGGTGTTCATTCTGCTCCATAGTAGATTCCCCCATGGGTGGTGCTGCATCCAGTTTACTCCTTCAGATGCTCTACGGCTCAGTCCTCCCTTTGGGCCAAGCATCCAGCTTCCAGAAAGGTCAGCAATGTCACTACCAATCATTTAGTGCCTTAAGAATTAAAATTTGTGACTCTCAGTATCATAAAATGACATAGACACTTCTATAACTACAGCCCTTAGGCATCTGGGAGCAAGGAAACACTGATCTAGTTTGAGCCTCTTCATTCATTCTTTCTATGTTTAAGTTGGTCATGTGTTATATATCCACTATAACTGAGACACTCCAATAGGCTCAAACGTTCTTTACTATCATTATAATATCAAGCAAGTTATAGGTACTCAATAAATAATTTTAACAGATATAATACTTATTTTCTGAAAGCCTAAAATATCTTTAATGTCACCGGTAACACAACAGCCACTTGTGTGCAGCCTTATAGCAGGGATGAGCTACCAAGAAAGGGCCTCTGAAAACCACCTCCCACTTTCTGGTTTCTCCTTTCATTCCTCCTCATCTTGCTTTTCTTAATATTTTAAAACTCAATGAAAAGTTCAGTGGAAAATGATAAAGTTCAGATTTCATTAGCTTTTGATATCACTGTTCCTTGGGGAAGAAAAAAATATCACATTTTTGGGTGACCTTTTTAGTTAATTCACGGCTGAGAGAGAATCACCTTTAGTGTCTTTTCCATTTGTGGATAATTAGACTTAGCAGTCGGCACAGACCTGTGGGGTGGGCTGGGCTGTGGGTGTGAGGAGAAGTGGAATAGGACACCATCACACCTTTTTACCTTAGACTCCCAGACCTTGAGCTGAGGCAAACATGTGATCTTAGCTTAGGCTATGGCAACCACTAGCAAAGGCTTGTTACCCAGGCTCGGTAGGAAAGCCTCCTGGGAAGAGGGATGTTAGGAGGATTGGGCCTGGCTTTGAGAAACAGAAGAAAGATGCTGTTTTCAGAAGTGGGTGTAAAACATGCAGAGGAACTGAAGATGACATGCACACACAGCAAATGGACCGACTTGATTTTTGCAAGGCTTTCCTTCTGGATATTTCTACATAGTTCAGTCTTCTCTATCAGAACCCAATCTTTCTCCTGATCAAGGCTTTTCCAGACAGACTGATATTAGTCACATAATGATTCTTCCAGACAAGCTGGGTCAAGACTGACCTCAGAGAGTTCTTAGAACAGTGTGGTCTCGGGCACTGTCCCTTGTTTTTGATTTTCCCACGTGGAGAGGGTAAACCAAATTTGTGGTGTCAGCTACAATCCCCATAAATAGAAGATGAAAAGGAAGAGCTGTGAGGTCACATCCAGCCTGTCTGGGGAGGACTGGGGCGAGAGGATCCCAGGATGGATCTCTTTCCTAACACTCTGTCCAGCTCAGACTCCCATGTTTACATTCATATCCCGCCTTTCCTCCAAGGAAATGACGGCACTCGCGGACCGGCGAAAGGTCACTTGAAATCCGAGTTACACCGACATGCAATAAACCTCGCCCTGTCAGGAAGTTTGCACCGAGACTTTGTGAACACTCCTTTGTGGCTCGCACCCCATCACTCCCACTTACCCACCTGTCTGTGCGAGACTGTTCTAAGCTATTCGACACCTGCTGCTCAGGGCCTCCCTTCCCAGACAGCTCCCATGACTTCCCCGGTGACCTTAATTATCACCTTGTCAAATCTATGTATTTAGTGCGTTTAATATGTCCCCAGAAATCAATCGAGCCTCTCCATGCACTCACTTCAGTTAACCCTTTCGTCAATCCCCGGCCTTCTTGCCATCTCTTTCCACATTCTGGTTTGAAGTGACTCAGAAATAATCTGTCCTCTTATTAGAGCCTCGTAAAAAGGGACTTTGCAACCTGCCAGCTATGTGACATTTCCACCTCGGAAAGTGAGCTTCAAAATGGTATTAGCTTCCTTTTCTTGTTGGAGCATTGCATGCCTGCTCTAAATCCGACTTACCGCCTGCACCGTCTCTCCTTTTCAAGTTCGCTCTGTGCTTTGAATATTTCCCATCAAAGGGAGCGGCTGCTCTTTCCCTACAGTTAAATCTTTATTATTTTCTGCTTGCCTCGCTATGGCCACTATGTTCTGTTCCTCTGCATTGCATTTCCTCCTTTCTCCCTCTGGCGTTTGCAACCCTTTCAATTTGGACTCACCTGAGAGTTTCCTTAGTGTGTGTGTCTTCCTTGTACCATGCTCATGAATACAGATGACAATTCACCTGAAGCTAACAATCCTGTTTGCAAATTTCACTTACTTATGAACTTCTGCTGTTTCAATATGTTTGTATAGTTTTGATAGGTTGATCAAAGACTGACTCCACGCTGTGGAGTGCTGAACAATCCGCTGAGACAGGGGAATAATTCCAGGTCCTTTGGAGCTAACAGATCAGGGTCCAAAACCTTACTCAGGATTTACCGGTCCAAGATGTTATATTTGATAAATATGGGAGCTGTAACAACTGATCACAGTGTGGCTTACAATAAGAAATATATTCTGTCGTGGACTTAGTGGCCAGAAAATCTGCCCTCCATTTGTCTCCTAACTTTTGGCGGTTACCAATTGTGCTGGATAGTTTTAACTCTCACCTTGAGAGAACTTCGAAACATCTGAGAAGTGAGTCTTAATGAGGAGTTAATAGGAAAGAGCTGGCACATTTGGCCTGCGTTCAGGGGATTGTCTTGATTGTCAATTGAAGGTAAAAGACTAACGTGAATGCACACAGCACTATTTCATGGCCTGGGCCCAGAACTAGATAGGAGTAGAGGAAGTTAGCTGAGCTGCAAGCAGGTAGCATGGATGTTTTTGTTTCTCTCTGTTCTTGACTGCAGAAGTGATGGGAACTTTGAACTCCTGCCTTGGCTTCCTTTTGATAATGGAATGTGACCAGGAACTATGAACCAAGTAAACCCTTTCCTCCCCTATGTTGCTTTCTGTCATAATATTTTATCACAGCAACAGCAAGGAAACCAGAGCACCAGCAATCTCACGCAGTCGTTGGCCATAGATTCACCATCTCAGCTTCTGTCTCCATGTCTAAGGGCCTGACTTGTCTGTCTCTCACTGTCTAATTGTCCTCATAAGGACACCTCTGACTGGGTTTGAGACCCACTTAGATCTAGTATAATATCTTCATAGATCCTCAAGTATTTCTGAAGTGGCTTCATTTCTTAGAAGGTCATATTCTCAGGTACAGATGGGTTGGAAACAACCTTTGGAGGATGCTGTTCAGCTCAGTACTACTTTTGTCAAGGCATTTGTTCTGCCTGAGCCTTACTTTCTTCATCTTTAGAAGAATGCTAATGCTACCATTCAGATTTTTTTTAAGAAAATAAATAAGAGTATATTTGGAAAGTCTCCAGCATCACATAAAAATCAGTACATTTTAAATATTTTTTCCAATTTTTTCTTGAGTAAATCACATTGGAAAACAGATGTGATCTTGCTTTGCACTAAAATATTAACCACTGGTCTAGTGTTAGATTTTTAAATTTAGATAGATTTTCTTCTCCTGTTCTTAAGCAAGACAGCATTAAAAATAATGGAAAGGAAGGGGTTTAAATAAATCTTCTCAAGATTCTTTCTTCTGATTAATAAGTACATATTGAGCAATCACTAAGCGCTAAACACTGACCAAAACAAACAAGAGCCAAGTTCTTGTGAAAAGTTGGGTAATATAAAGGATGGCGATAGGTATATAATGTAATTCCATGTATCATCAGAAAGAAATAACACAGGGCAGGATGAAGTACGCTGCAGAAAGGAAGATGGGACATGGTAAACTTTTCAAGGTAAAATTTAAGGTAGGTTCTTGATGAAGCGAGTGATCACAGTATGCAAGGGAGTAGGTGTGGCATACTCTAGAAAGAATGAAGAGTTAGTCAAAAGCCCTGTGGCAAGAGGAGAATCAGGGTTGACAAGTGTATATATTCAGGGGAGTAGGGAGTAGCATTTGTGCAGGGAGACAAAAGCTAAATCCTGGGACCCTTGACTGGAATAGGCCGCCATGAGTGCTAGGTGGGATTCAGCACGGCTAATAGCCAAGGACATTGGCTGCCGTTAGCTGTAAGATAGTCAGGAGTGTAAGTGGACCACATTCTCTTTATCCATTCTTTGGTCGAGGGGCATTTAGGTTGTTTCCAGGTTCTGGCTATGACAAACAATGCTGCTATGAACATAGCTGAGCACATGTCCTTGTGGTACAATTGAGCATCCTTTGGGTATATACCCAAAAGTGGTACTGATGGATCTTGAGGAAGGTTGTTTCCTAATTTTCTGAGAAATTGCCATACTGATATCCGAAGGGGTTGTATCAGCTTGCACTATCCTTTTAAGTTGAATAAGTTTTGCTGTTCATAGCCACACAGAAAAGATAGTCAGCAGTGTGCACTGAGGGCACTGTGGCTGAATACGATAGAATTTCTTGGTAATATAGTCCATTTCTCTCACCTCTATCTCTACTACCATTTTTTGGTCCACTTTTTAAATTCTTCTCCAGATGTGAACAACACCAACTTTACATCCTTGCTCTTATTTAGTTTTTAAGGTATTTTCAACCAAGCATGAGGACCTGAGGCAGCTCTCAAGAACACACAGAAAATGCTGAGCATAGCGTGTACTCAGAATCCCAGGGCTATATTATATAGAGACAGAATGCTACCCAAGACTTTCAGGCAGTCTACCCAAATTGATTCTCAGATTCACTGAGAGTACCTGAATCAAAAACTAAGGTGGAGAGTGATTGAGGATGATGTCTGATATTAACCTCTGGCAACATACATGTGCTTGTATACACAGATGCATCTCCCCCTACATAGAATAGGCTAAGTGACATGGTAATTTTATAAAAGGTTATTTTCATAAGATTCCGTATTCTGTTAAACATATTTGCTTACGCTGAGGGACACAATTGTTCACCTTTTGATTTACCATCTTTTGTGGAGGGAATCCTGGGGATGGAACCCAGGGCCTAACACACGATAAACAAGTGTTATTCTTCTGAGCTTTATCTCTGATATGTTTTTAACATTTATACACCTGTAACTAAACTCAGATATGTCTTGTGGGCCGTTCACCTAGGAAAGAATAGAGTTGATGGGGGTGGGGATGTTGATGTTGAATTCTGCTCTCAGCACCTGCTATGCTGAATAATTTCATTTTTTTTCTCTTGGAAAAGTTTAAAGAACTAATGCCCTTTCCATAATAAAATAGCAGAGATTAGGAAGAGGGACAGAGTGAGGGCAGGGTGAATAGAGGCATGGGAAGAATAACAACAGGTGAACAACAGTCTAATTGTTCTGTAAAGAATCTTATACAACGTTCTCTTGTCTAAGTCCCTCTAAGTCAAGTAGAAAGGCAAGGCTTTTAAATTTCACTGTTGATAACTCAGAGTCAAGAGCAGATGGAAACAGTTTATGTTAAATGTGTGAGATTGATTGGCCAAATATAATACAATAGTAAATGTCATGTATTAGCTTCTGGTCAGGGCACTGGGCCTGGGACACAGTCAGTATTCAGTAGTATTTGTTGAGTTTGTATGGTATCATTGCCCATCATGAATTTGGTAGGGATCCACGGAGAAGAGAAGATGGCCTCTATCTTTTGGAGCTGTCTAGTATTGACTCTGAAATAGTTCTTTCATATCTTCAGTTTCTTTTATTTCATCTTTCTTGGGCTTGTTCGAAATGAACCAAGGACAGTTCATCCAATTAAGGATAGGAGTAAGGTTAAGTGGCAGAAGAGTAGTGAGCAAGACTTGAAGCCCAAATGTTGGAACTCACCCCCCCCCACACACACACACAAACATCATGCAACCAGGTACTCTTTGTTTTATTAAGGGACACTTTGCTTTGATGAATCCACCTGACCACAGGGTGTTCCAACTACCCTAGGAAGTCTAACCCAATTGGGAACCAAGGTCTCACAGGTTAATCTGCAGCAGCAGTTATGTGAGAGGTTCCTTTCTTGCTCACATAGCTGATTTAGTCAGCCCAGAGTCAGCCCTGGCACTGGAGAAATCAACTGAATGCCAGTGCTGTTGAGGATCAGATGGAAGGCCTCCAAAATGGCTTCCCAAGTCCAGATTGCTCCCTCAAAACAGGAGGAAAGCTAGGTAATAGCTGCCTTACCAGAAAGGTCAGAGACTAGGGACATCTCCATACCTCCCAGGCCTGGGACAGTGTTCCTGGAAGTAGATCCACACAGCTTGTGTAGAGAAACATCAGGAAGAAAGTCCAGACACAATGACTCTGTTTTCTTGAGGTTGACGTCCTTCAGCTGCCTTGCCTTGTAAATCTTCTTTTTCTGTAAAATAAAGGATTCTTGGGAATAGAGAGACGGCTCAGCAGTAAAGAGCACTTGTTCTTACAGTGTACTTGAGTTCTGCTCGTAGCAATCAGTGGGGTGGCTCACAACTGTTCGTAGCTCCAGCTCCCAGGAGCATGTGTACCCCTTTTTCTAGACTCCATGGGTACCTGCACTGACTTGTGTACAAATACATACTCTCTCTCTCTCACACACACACACATACATGTACAATTGCTTAATTTTTTTTTAAAGTCAGATCCTGACAACTCAGAGATAGAAGGATTATTTTGTTGAACCTTCTGATCTCCATGTCTTATTTGGTCCTGAAGTCAGATCTGAGCTGGGCGGATTTAATCCCCTTCAACAGGAGCTGATGCCCTGAGAGACTAGCAAGAGGTAAAGGAAAAGCCATACAGGAAAGTATTTCCACCCAGATCTGCTCAGATTTACTCCATGACAATCAGGACATTGATGTAGGCACCATACACAGACTTCTCGTTACTCCTGGGAACAAGTTCAAAACAGGGTGAGATGGAGGCACAGAGGGAGCTTGGGGGAGACTCAGAAAAGGTAGAATCTAGATCTTTGGAATGGAATCCAAGAAGGATATTTGTGAGTCAAGTGCTAATACCAAAGAGGGACTAAGGGCAGTAGGTGAAGTTTCCAGAAGAAGGAAAACAAACTTCAATTATATCCAACCAATGTTTATTGAATTTCTCTCCTAAGCAACTTACTCATTAAGGCAGGAAAGACATCTAGCCCTGGAGGCAAGATGTAACCCAGTCAAGTCAATATTCCCGCAAAAGCAGCACAGGAACACTCAAAGATTTGTGGAAATTCACTGAAAGAGGCCCTATCCCCTGACAGAGTTAGGGTAGCACCATGGAACAGGGGCTTTCAGCGAGGTATAACACACCATGAGGGAACTGGGAGCTCAGAATCACTGTTAAGAAAAAGAGGAGACTGTTAGAAATGGAGCAGGGAGTTACTGAAATCCATGGAGCACAGCAGGGAATGTCCTGCAGACATTTATTCCAAATCAAAGTGTAGACTTCCTTCCAAAAATCAAAAATCCTGTCTGGGGGACGCTGATAAACCCACACAAGCGATGAAGTAAATAAGTTAATGTTGCCAAGATTCAGATTTTTAGCAATAAATCTTTCTCCACTGTTTTGGTAAAAAGTGACTGATATATGCAATATGACAGGAAATCATATCTGTTGTTTTAGAATGGAGGGAAGAGAAGAGAAAAACTTAAGCCAGATAGTTAGGGAGATAATCTTTGACCCAATTTGATGACAATGGAAATAAAATGATGAGATGCTGTAGATATCGGATTCTGACAGGGATTCTAATTAAAAACACACGCTGGAGTTTTAGGGAAGGGCAAAGACATGCCTGGGAGTTTGAATCTTCATGAGAAAAGGAAGACAGCAGCACAAATATTAGAGAAAAAGGTTGAGAAGCAGTGGTAAGATTTGAGAAAAAGTAACATTGAAGAGAATGTGTATTATGAGAAAAAATGTAAACAAATGCAGCCTTGGGGAAGACTGGTCCACAGTGAAAGTGAGGATGGAAAGCAAGGATGCACCCTCTGTGGCTGGATCTCACTGCATGCTCAGTATTGCAAAGGAGGAAAGTGCTCAAAGGAAGGGTTATCCCTTTTAGGCGCCCAGAGGATAAGCGGCACCAAGGAAATGTCTTCGGCAGTGTTCAGGAAGACACTGTTGCATACAGAGCTCTTCCTTTCCTCTGAACATCAGAAGCTCTGTCTGAGGCTTTATAATCACAGTATCTGATAGCATGCCAGCTATCATCATCAACCATCAGATTCATCCAATAGGTATTGCTGAGCGGAGATGTGCTTGCACTCGGGTGCGCGCGCGAACACACACACCATGCCCTTTTGGAAAGATCGAGGAACGCAGAAGCAGTTAGTTCTGCGGCAGCAAGGGCCTTCTCAATCTGCTGCAGCCTCAGTCAGCATCATCTGCAAGGTTATTACAGGCCGCCTTCCCCGGAGGTTCTTAGTGATGTGAAGACCCTGCCAACTTACTTCACTCTAACCAGCTACCAAGGTGATGTTGCTGCTTTAGGGGTCATACCTGAGGAACTGTCAAGCTAGTAAGCAAGCTCCTGGAGCTTCATTTGCAAGGCAGGTGTGTAATCCCAAGTGCTTCTTTTCTTTGCTGTCTGAGCACTGCTATGGTTCTGGGCCGATTTTTCTCATGTGTGATATGTTTTCTGGCCAGCAGTACAGGACTCTTCCATGTGTTAACCCAAATCCTTAAACACGCCTGTTGGTTTAAAATATTTTCTCATTAAGGTATTTTTTATTTGTTTCAATCTGTCAGCTTCATTCAAGTAGAACTGGCAAAGCTGTGTGATATAAGGTGACAGGATGGTGTATTGATGCAAAAATGCATTGTGAACTGATGACCCAAATCTAGGAAATTCTTATCCCCAGGACCTCACATAGTAAAGTTCATCTATTATAATTTCATAGTATATTTTAAGCAACATGGTTCTTTCCTAGGTCACTGGGATAGCTATTGTCTGGTTCCTTGCCATCGAGGCAGTGTAGGGCATAGGTTCCCTCCCATAGAGTGAGCCTCAAGTCAAATCACTGGGCATTGGTTGGCCACCCGCGCAAGTTCTGTGCCACATTGTCCCAGCACATCTTTCAGGCAGGACAGATTGTAGGTCAAAGATTTGTGGCTGGGTTGATGCCCAGATGCTATCTGTAACCTGCAGGGTACCTTCTTGCTCCAAGGAGACTAGAACACAGGAGTGAAAGCTACATCCAGGCACCAGCTTGATCTCTCCACATTTAATGAGTTCTGTGGATAGCGTCCTCAGTAATGCGACTCTGCTGTCAGTTTTCAGAAAGAAACCCTCTGCCCTGGCTTCAGCTTAGTTTTTGTGGGATATTCCCATAGGAACTCCTTACTAATATCTAAATGCAACATATTCCAGCTACTGGGAACCTTGCTTGACTATGAAAGATGGCTCGTTCTTAGTTTTTCATATTCTCAAACATTTTAAAGTAAGACAGAAATAGCTGGAGCTTCAGAAGATAGCAAGCAGGAGACACCATGTTTATTCTGTTGACTTATGAAATAGAAAAGTTTGTACATTTTAGGTGTGGAGATTCCTTCAAAATAAAATGATCCTTGTGGACTAACAGTCATTTCCCAGATGTTTAGGATCTTGCTGGATATACGCACATCTGTCAGTCAGTCTATCCTTGTAGATAGGACATTTCAAACTAAAGGTGAGCTTCAGCCTTTTGCTCATACAAAATTAGCCATAGTCCCCACAATCTCACACATTTGGAAGGGGCGGAGTCAAAGAAAGCACCCTTTGAATCACACACAGATGCATAATCTGATTCAAATAAAGATGGAGATGAGCTACAGCTAGATCACCATCAGCTCAGTGCGAGATACAAAGGTTTCCTTCTTCATGTTTGCATTTAGTCATTTTTATAGTACTGACTTCCCAGCTCATTTCAGAATAAATCCATGCAGCATTGAAACAAATGCCAAAGAAACGGAAAAAAAAAACCCTCCCTCAGAATTTCCCGTTCGTATTTATAGTGAGTTGACAGATACTGCATTTCCTTCATATCAAGCGCTAATCAATTCATCGCTAAGAGGAAAAGAAAGAGTAAAACAGAGCAGAGAGAATGAAGAGAACGGATGAAGAGGAACAGTTTATGTAGAGCTTCTGGTGATTTCCCTTCTGTTATGAGTCTCATTAGGAGTCCTAATTTGCATTGCACTAATAAATATAGATATTGGGAATGCAATAAGCAAAGAAGTTGCTGTCAGATTTGCACATGTGTTGCTATCTCTTGTTCCTTAAACCCAGCATCTTGAATTCTGCAGTTTAAGGCTTTGAAGAGAGCAGTAAGGATCTCCTCATCTTGATTAAGATTTTCCTGTTTACTGAGAATACAAGGAACGGGGTGAAGGGAGATAGTGACCTCAAACAACTCCCAAGCATCACCAATTCAGCACCTTTACTCCCCAGGGTTATTCTCCTCCTGGCTGTTGCTCTGACAGATTCCCTGGTGCATGATAGATTTTTGGGAAACTCAGCCAGATTTTGCCATTGACAGTGGAATGGGCTGGGTGTTGGGGTAAAAGACCAAGGCTTTTTTGGATTGTGGCTCTGGTCGAGACAAGGAAATTGGAGGCAGTAGTGCAGAAGTGGAGGGTGTATATGTGCCACGTTTCTTAAGAGTGCATAGGAATCATTTGGCGATTTTTGTTACCAAGTAGACTGGTTCTACAAATATGGCCACTGTGGGAATTTCATCTCGGTCTGGCCAGCCATGTGTTTCAGCTTATTCCACCACTGCACACCTCGTCTTCTGTAACAAATGAGAGTGAGATTTACTCTAACAGTCCAGAAGGGCCATGGAACTTTTATTTCAAAATTCAAAACATAGCAAAAATATGATCAGTAATTTGGGGATTATATAAGGAATGCCGCTTGATTCCCTCCTGCCAAATATAGAAATCAGTGAGCCATTGGCTTAGTGATGCTAATGGAGTTCTCTTGACTGTTCATTCCACTCATAGTTATGCATGCCAGGGATGATGTCCCATGGCTGATTCTTAGGAGAAAGTAAGGGAGATGTGGGTTGAGCATAGGAGAGAGTATGCTCACATTCATTGAACACTCTTTGTGGTGAATTTACTCAAAAGTTTAGGTTTTAATCTTTGCAAAGTCCACAGGGAAGTCAGTAACATTATATATTAACTATAAAACAACTCAGAGGGGTTAGGAAAGAGGGAAAAATCAAAGAGACTTAGTAATCTGCCTGAAGCCAACTGGGAAGATAGATAACCCGAATTCCTCTATTTATATATAAAAATATGTGTCTCTGTCTTACCCATCCCTTATCTATGGTTTGACTAGAAGCCTACTTCCCATAGGAAAAATGTGCCTGATTTAGTACCAGAGCATCACGGAAAGGAGAACATACTTTTTTTTTTTTGAGAATAGTGCTGATAAATGGGTATTGCCATACTGTGAAGGTTGACCTCAAACTCATTCATGGTGTTTCTTCTTTACTATAATTGTCTTTATGGTGAAGATTTTCCTTCAAACTAGCCATTCTTGGCTCACTTGCGTATTTCACTTATTGCTTCAAAAATTCTTTCTACACAAACATGAAAGCAGTATTTAAAGACAAACACGGAGGTGATCCTTTTGAATAGTAGCATAGGTTGACACATATATTCTCAATACTCTTGGTTCAAATAAATCTCTGCACTGTATTATAATAAAATTACTAATAAAGACCAAAACAATCTAAAAAACAACTATGCAGAAAAGGTAGTTTATCCAACGTTCATTTAGTACTGGCATAAAAGGATAGCTCTGATAAAGCGAAGCTCGTTTATGTGGAAATAAATCGATGGAAGTTAGGCGAATCATTAGCTTTTATGGCTTCTACACACGCATTAATTACTATCTATATCATTAAGATAAGTCTTATTGGTTTTTTCTGCATTTGATTGCTCCATGAATTATTTTCTGATGGAATGTGGAACGTGGCTCCTAACTTAAAAGGACAAAAACGTCCACGTCAAGATGACCTTGTGTATGACATGAGGTAGATGGTGATTAGTGTTGTGGATAATCCTGGTCTTTTGTGCCCTTGTTCTGCTGAAGAATCGTTAGAAAGTTTTATACATAGTGAACTCTGAATAAATAAGCACTGTCCAGAGAATACTGGAACCTTGGGTCTTCAACAGATTTCTTATAGTAAATTTTGTGGGTTTTTTTTAAGAGAGATCATTAGTAGTGGGGTGCAAAACAGACTATTTTCTTACATTTTTAGTGACAACTTTAGAAATTTCATTTATTGGAAAAATTTTACTGGATATTTTATATTACATTACCTTTGTTCTGTATTACTTATGATTTTATAAATACCTAGGTACATATAAAATGGGGCAATGCTCAAATACAAAAAGTGTCTAGATTGCCAGTCAGTACCCCTTTGAGGAGCTGGGGAGGTAACAAAGTTGGTACAGTGTTCAGTTTCAAGGATGAGGACCTGAATTCAATCCTCAGAACAGAAATGAAACCAAATCAACCAAAGACAATAACAAGAGGATGTGGTAATAGATACTTGTAATCTCAGCGTTGGGGAGGCAGAGGCAGGTGGATTATTGTGAGTCACTGACCAGCCTACCTGGAGATTTTCATGTCATAGAGAAACCCTATCATAGAGGCAATCCCAACCCCCATATGCAGGAGTACACAAGTGCCCATGTGCATGTATAAACTCATCTGAGATGTCATTTTGTGTAAGACGAGGTAGCTGCATAGGCGGTGTCATCAATAACATGGGGTATATACATAGAGTAGATGCTATAGAAACTACTCAAGTATCCATGCTACATCAAGAACGATCTTGGAAACTTGCAAAGTAAAAGAAGCCAGGTGCCAGGAGTCACATATGTATTCAATTACGTTGTTCAGTTTGCTGACAGCTTCTAGAACAGGACAATCTGTATCAGAATAAGCACTCAAGTGGTTGTTTGGAGCTGAGGGGAACAAAAATGAGGAGTGATTGCTAATGTGTGGAATTTCTTTGCAAGGCAATAACATATTCTAAATGTAAAGAGAGCTAGGGTTTGTACAACCCCACGAATACACTAAAATTGCTCGTACGTCATGAAAGGATTGTATGGTATGTAAATGATTTGTCAATATAACCGTTATTTACAGAATTGAGGGGGCTTGCGAGATGGCTCGGTGCTTGCCGCTGAGCCTGCTGGCCTGAGTTCAACCACCGGAACTTACACGGTGCAAGGAGATACCAAACCTCGAAGGTTGTCTTCTGGCCTTCACATATATGCCGTGGCACACATGGCCTTCACATATATGCCGTGGCACACATGGGAGAGTGCAATCTAGGAGAGAATAAACTTTCAAAATGAAAGCTGTTTGAAAATGGTTGTTGTAGTTGAGTCCCCACATCAGCTGAAGCCAGTACGGCTGAGAGGCCCACACCAACAAATGTGCCCAATTGTATACCTTGTCTCTCTCTGGAGCGGCATATCCCCCACAGAATGGTTTTCTTTACAGATGTAAGAAGAGATGGTCCTTTCCGCTTTGCATGCCCTCCTGGTGGTCTCAATGGCACATGCTGGGTGTACAGTGAGAAAGGACGACTCACAGGGCAAGCAGCACATTGTTCTGTTAGAAGACCCAACAAACATCTCATTGAGTTTGCAATGCATTATTGTTCAAACAAGAAATCTGGAGCAATGAGAGAAGAATGAATCCTTCACAGTTTCTTCTTCTTAATCGTAATGCATCCAGAGATTGCCCACAATTCCTTTGCTTGCCTATTCTCTGAGTAGCAGGGAATATTGCTTTCTTTTATCTTTTTATTTCTGCCTAAATTGTGAGTGACAAGTTTCTGCTGGGTTGAGCTGTTACTCAAGCTGCCTCGGAGGTAACCCTAGGAAGATGATACTGCTTCGGCTTAATGCTTAGAAGCTAAAGGAACAGGTTCAGCTTTGGTCGATGTTCCCGCAGGAGGGATGACTTAACACCCCGAAGGGTTTGGCAGCAACCATGGACCTTATTCCTGGAAAAGTCTGTGCGCCGATGTTAGAAATGAGGTCTTCCCTGGTAAAGATGTAACGGATTTTTTTTTTTTAAAAAAAATGAACATTTACTTAGAATGTCAAAAGACATTGCAAATCATAACAAATTACAGAGGAGAAAGTGTTACTGAAATACAATGTGAAAAAAGCACGATCACTTCCAACACGGAGTCCGATCATTTCCAGCTCTCAGGGCTAAGGGTTATGGCATGTGCCTGTAGCACGATTGAATGCCTAAACTTGGGTTTTATAGCATGATATTGGATGAGTTAGGGAAGTCAGAATCAGTAATGGAATTCTTAGAAACCCTCTGATACTGAAATGCTTGCTAATGATATGTGAGTGTCACTATAATCTGTGTATACGTCTTTAAGTCACCTCCTGGAGCTGATGTCTGGGTGGCCACAGACAGCACCTCGACTTTCTTCCTGAGAGGAGACACGGCAGGAGAGTGGAAAGCAGCAGTACCAGAGAAGCAAGACAGCGAGGTTAGCGCATTGCTGCTGAAAAAGCCTCTTTGAACAGCACATAGCATATAAATGTGCATAATTCCTGTGCTTTTATATACTCATTAAAATAAATTTACTTTAAGCCGAAGAAAAAAAGAACTCACTTCTGCAAATCTTATTATAATAGAGGGAGTGTGTTCCCAAAGGACCCTAAAACTTCAGTTCCATGGGCTTCCTGTTAACTACCCCTCTACTGATGCACCTCTTTACAAAGTCTATTGTACAGAAATCTATTTTCTCCAATTCCTCTTCTACATCTATATAGAAATGCTGCTGTTGGTGTGGAGATTTACTAAGGACACCATCCCTGGCCCTAGGATGAAAGAAATTTTGTGTGTTATCAGGTACATACATTACAATTTAAAAGAGAGAGGATATCCAGACGGTGGTTCAATATGAGAAAAGAATTCCTTAATTCATCAAGATTTCTTTCTTTTCCTAGAATATTCTCCACTTTTTACGCATTCCCGTTACTAAGGAGAGAAATGAAACCTTCCTTTTCCCTCATAAAATACATCTTTAAAACAAATTCATAGTAATGTCTTCACCATGAGAGTATTATTAGATTACTGAATCAGTGTGAGGCAGAAGCCTTAAATCTTATCACACTGGCTTAGAGGACATTTGTTCCACCAGGAGTATAAATCTGCAAGGCAAGAACAGATCACCTTTCTTAAAACAGTGAACCGAACCACCGTGGAATTCTCCTTGATTCCTCTCAAGGCACAGTTCCGTTCTCTCATCCATTCAATACCACTTATTAATGCTAATGATGTCCAAGGTTCCGGCTGAACACAAACTAGGTTTCAGACAATAAGACAAAGTCTTACCACCCAGGAACTAAGAAGTTAGACATATGAGGTATGTACAGAAGACACTGAGTGGCAGGTGACATAAAGCAGGTTGAGACTCTACATGAGGAAGCTTTCTTCTGACCCTCAATTTGAAGACAGGAGGATGGATAAAATGTACTGATCCCTGCCCTCGTTGGGCTTATAGTTTTCTAAGGAAGCAACTCAATGGATAAACCAAGATACATCATTATGTATTTTTTTAATTTCCTAGGAGGATGTGAATGAATGTCTATTCACTCTAATTAGGGCACCTATGACAGGTTGAAGAAACCATTTCTTTCAAGTTTAGTTTGGCAAGCCAATGACTTTATTGGAATTACTTGTAGGATTGTGTGTTACTCAAAGGCAGCTGCATTATCATCTACCCTAGCATGGGTGACAGACTCACAAAAGCTGCATCCTTAAACACAGCGTGCTGGCAGCTCCACGGAAGAGTCACCTGTCTTAAGCACCTGCTCACTGCTTTCAGAATGCTAGGGAAGTAGCCTTAGCAACCCTGTAACTTGCTGACCTTCCTGTGCCTGTAATTTCACAAGCTTCCTGGACTATCGAAGTTTTGTTAGCTTCCCGAGTTTTAGGGAATCCTCTCCCTACCTCCAGGAAGAAGTGCTTAAGCTTGGAGTACATAGCTACATAACACAAATGTGTGCATATAATTATCAATGTGATATGTTTTGGAAAAAAAGTAGCTTTTAGAAGCAAGGAGAGTCCTGGTTCAGAATGGAGTTCGTGGAGTTGGACAGATGGTTCAGTGGATAAAGTGATGACCATGCAAGACTGAGGACCTAGTGTTCTGTATGTCCCAAACCCACAGAAAAGCTTACTGGGTGTAGAAAACTACCCATAATTCTGATGCTCGGGTGACAGAGATAGGGATTCCCAGGGGAAAATGTCTAGCAAGATTAGTCGGGATTGGTGATCTTCAGGCTCAATGAGAGAATTTGAGTCAATAAGTCAAGTGGAAAGTGACCGAGGCAGGCAGCTGACACTAACCTTTGACCTTTACATGCATGCACGCATGCACATTTACACATGGACACACACTTGTGTCCCAAAACTTGTGAACATGTAATGCATACCTGCACACCACACACAAACACACAAACACATGTACACACACATATACACACATATTTATACATACAAAAAAGTTTGGGGTCAAAATAATTATGAGGTAATGTGGAAGGAGAGAGGTGAGTTCTCTCTTCTCCAACTCTTCTCTGAGTGTTCCCCACTGAGATAAAGATGTGCCGTGTTTCAGCTGTTAGTGCCCATTTTGTTGTATGATGGTTAGATAGGCATGCCTTCAAAAGCCCTCATGTACATCTTTAACTTTTATACACATGGTGTGAGATCTGGCACTTCTTGATTCTTTACATAAGAGTAATACTCTCCCTAGATTCCCATCTGTACCAAATGACAAATTTCAGGTACGGGAGAGCCACACTAAAGCCTGAATCACTCTCTGTCTTGCAGAGATGCAGGGGTAAGTAAAGGGTGGTGAGGGCCAGACTCTTGCTCTAATTTGTAATGTACTTGGATGGCCACAGAAAAAGCATGTTCTCTTTTTCCTCAGAAATCTGTTCCAGCCTCATACTGTGTTGCTTGCCTGGAGCTTTAGTATCTAAATAACTTGATTGAAAAAAAAAACTTGCCTTGGGGAGTAGAGTTATAAGGATAAGGAAAAAGGAAACATTTGAACAAAAGAACAAAGTGAAATAAGAGATACGCGCTATGACATGTTAATCACCATTGCTGAGTGACAAATCACATTGGAATTCAGAGATGAGAGTGGTACACAAGATCACACTTTCTATGGGTCAGTTTCGCTGGTCCTTGGCTGGGTATTTCCGGTGTCTTAAGAGTCTACCATAGATGTGTTGGCTTGTCTGTAGTGATTTCAAGGCTCAGTGTGGTTAAGATCAACATTCAAGATCATTTTGGCTGTTGGCAGGACTCTTCCTCTCTGGCACTTGGCTTGAGGCCACATTTGTTTCCCGTGAGTATCTTGGCTCACTGATATTGCAGCTTGTTTATTCTATTTAGGTGAGTGAGAAGGTGATAGAAACATTACAAGCTAGGAGCCTGCTATCCCATTCCCTCTGCATGGGCCATTGGTTAGGAGTTCATCACTAGTTTTGATCTACTCTCAAGAAGTAGCTATAGCACAGAGGCATAGTTTATATGACCTGGGGACTGATGACAGTTCTCTTGGATGCTGATCTTCACAATAATCTTATGCTAGATCTAGCTGCAAATTTCTTGTAAAAAAAATGAGGCTCAATGAAAGAATCCTTTAGTACTATTCTTTAGCAAATGCCTTCTGCCATGGGGAGAAACAACTCCAAAGTGTTAGGTTAATGCTCACACTCAAGTCAGATGAGTTGGTTAAGGAAATAATCTGGTAGCCACATGTGATACCATGCTGACAAAAGTTGTTTACAATTGCTCAGATGTTATAAAAGACGAGCATCTTCTACACTACATCTGCTCCAAGAATCCCTCTCAGTCTTCCAGCTTCTAGTCAGCATAGCGCAGCTGCTTGAAAATTTCTCTGTGGTGTAGTACTATATTGTGTAAAGGTACCTCATTTTCCTTATCCATTCTTCGGTACATTTACACAATGGAGTACTACACCACAGAAAAAAAAATATTGACATCTTGAAATTTGCAGGCAAATGGATGGAGCTAGAAAACATCATATTGAGTGAGGTAACCCAGACCCAGAAAGACAAATATCATATGTACTCAGGCATATGAGGACCCTAAGAGAGACACATGGACCTAATCTACAACAAAAGTAGAAAAGACAACATCTCATGAGTAAATTGGGAGCATGGGAACCATGGGAGAGGGTTGAAGGGGAGGGGAGAGGCAAGGAGGGGATCAGAGAAAAATGTATAGCTCCATAAAATCAATTAAAAAAATTCTCTTTCCCTCTATGTCCCATGCAATTACCTAGAACTCTTGTCTTCTCTTTCTATTCCAGTGGACAGCAGTCAAGAGGAAAGGTGTATCTATAAAACTAAAAACCAAAATATCCTTTTTAAAAAAAATCTTGTTATTGCAAAAACAGGCTTGGGTCTTACTGATCCAGCAATGCAAATTCTTAATAACAGCCTTCATTTATAACATGCTTTATTTGTAGGTTTAATTACACAGATTATGAACTCTTCAAAGAGATATTCTTATCTTCTTTCTTCTGTTACCCAGTAGCATATTTTAGGCCGAGAGTGGAAGAGTGGATGGCTGTGACATTTTTCTCCAGTGGGCTGGTGTGATTGAAAGAGAAAATGTGCTTGGAAGTGCTATGTGAATTGTAGCCTTCTATATATGTGGCACATTTTTTATTGCAATGCTCACCCATCAACATCGCCCTCTTGCATATCTCTTATGCGCCATCTGGAAAAAGAAGCCTTTTCATAGATAGACACCCCAGTTAGACCATTATGACTTGAGTTCAGCAACATCCACAAATCCTTGGCAAAAATGCATTGATGCATTCATCCTCTGCCTTTGCAATCCAGGATTCTGAGAGTGGAACTGTCACCTATGATGGTGTACATGTTTCTAGATGTTATTTTTTAATTATAAACACAGTCAAGTTGGTATAAAATTGGGAAATAGGAACGACGTTATAATGAGAAGAAGCCTCTGCTGGTCTTCCATCCTTTCTTCCCAGTACAGTCTGCATGTGTGTGAGCTTCTGTGCACACAGACCTATCTTGCTGCATTTGAAATCTATTGTATTTTTTGTCATTCAGAATATTTGAACATATCAATATCTTTTAAAACTTTATCATAAAAATACTTTCAAATAAAATAAAGCAAATGTAAAGACCCACATAAAAATTTAGCCAGATACAAAGTCTACGTATCTCTATGCACAATTAGAACAATGGTTCTGAAACAGAGGAGTTTAACATTGGGTTTTACCTTTTACTATCAAATATTCTTCTGTGCACCCTTTCACCACCAAACCTGAAAAAATCCCATGATAGTTAAAGCTAGAAAAGTAATTAGCTTTATATCTTGTTTCATGACTCGCGTGTCCTTTACCTGCATCCAGTCCTTCATTATCATCTAGTTTTGACCCTTCTTTGTTCTGCTTCTGATGTTACACTGTATCATCAAGAGCATTTGTTTACATACATACGTATATATTATAGTTGAGGAACTGAAAAAGAGGGAGAAAATGTGTGTCCTCTGAAATTGTGTGATCTCATTTAAAATTATACATTCTAACTCCTTCCATTTTTTCCCTACAGTTTGATATTTCATTTTTCTTTAAATTTAAAAAGCATTCCATTTTATTTATGTGCCAAATTTTCCCTATCCATTTATTAATTAATAGAAAATTAGGTTTGTTCCATTTCCTTTTTATAGTTTATAAGGCATCAAAAGAAGTATATTACGTTGTTGGTGACTTAATATTCCATCTAAACATATGTAACAAGTTAAGCTGTTTCTCAGTTTTAAAGATTCATATTACCCCTCTTTCATAAAATGAGTTATTGTCAGAGCTCCATAACAAGTCAGTGTCTCCATCGCTGGTTACATTTTTATAGTTTTAACTTTGGATTATGAGGTCAGTGTTAGCACCATTTAAATATTTTAGAGTTTTTGTTATTAAGATTATAATACAATTACATCATTCCTCCATTCCTTTTCCTTTCTCTGAACCCTTAAATATGTATAAACATATATAAATTCCTAACCTTCTCAGCAAGTATAATCGTGTAATGTTACTTGTATATATCTTTTCACGGATGACCATTTGGTGTTAGATAACCAGTTGGTGATGGGTCTCTTCCCTAGGGAAGACTCCTCTTCTTGGCATTCTTTGGTGACCTGCAGTGGTTTGCATAAGGTTAAGGGAGCATGACCTTCACTTGTCCCTGTTAGCATGATTACTGGTATTGTCCTTGTTCAGGTCATGTTTAGGCAGGCATATTGGTGAAATTTCATGGGGTAGTTTTTGTCATTTCTAGCAGACACAACTCCACTGCAAATCATGTTCCTCTCACTCTTAAATTCTTTCTGTACCTTCTTCTGCTATGATCCCTGAGCCTTAGGTACAGGAATTTTGCCCCTTTAAAACTTTGCAAAGTATTTTTCCTGGAAACATCTGTGATTCTACATTCCTTCATGATTTGCTAGGATATAGTCAATTTCATTTTAATTTTATTTTTTAATTAATAAAGTTGACTTTTCCCCATTTGTTTAAAAATCATTTGCATTTTCTTCTGTGAATGATTAATTCATGACTTTTGCCAACTTGGCACTTGATGTTTTTCTCTTAATCTGTGAAAACTTTTTAATTAAACGTTTTTAATCTTTTGACTGTATCTTGAAATCACTTCATAGACTTCTTTGGATTTGATACTATGTCTATGGTGTTACTGATATCTAAATACATTAGCTTCTGCTGTAACATTTTCAGGAACAGAACACTCTATTCAACTCTCTTTGAAAATTATGATCAAATACTTTTAAGCACATGTGATTGTTCAGAATATGTAAGTAAAATAAATAGATATCATCTAAGAATCATGTGTGCTGTTTAAAGAAGAAGGATAAATTGGACACTCTGCTCCCTAGCATCAATTGAGGAAAAGAGCCAGGAAATTTCATGCTCATGGATGGGCCTCCCGCTCTGATCTCATTAACAAAAATCTTACATTGATTAGTTAGTTCAACCAGAGCTCTGTCCTGGAAATGCAAGTACGACCACTTCCTAGAGCAGTGTGGTGAGATGGACAAGAGGCTGAAGAGTCAGTTGAAAGAAGAACCAACCATCTTTTTTTAAAAAAAATTATTTATTTATTTATTATGTATACAATATTCTGTCTGCATATATGCCTGAAGGCCAGAAGAGAGCACCAGACCTCATTACAGATGATTGTGAGCCACCATGTGGTTGCTGGGAATAGAATGCAGGACCTTTGGAAGAGCAGGCAATGCTCTTAACCGCTGAGCCATCTCTCCAGCCCCCAAGGAACCAACCGTCTTTAAAGAGTTACAGTTACCTACCTTTAAAACCAAATACATTTTCAGTTCCCTTTGTATACATATTTTACTGTTTGCTTCTAATTTTGCTGCCTTATTTAGGTTTCTTAGATTTTGTTGAGATCATTTTGTAATTTGTATCTATCCCAAGGGTGGTATTCATTTCATCCTGATTTTAAAATATGTTAACCAGTGTTCTGTGTGGTGTTCTGTAATTTATAATCACCAGAATTCTTCTGTATTTATAACCTTGTATGAGGTTTTCTTTCATAACAGGCAAAATATTGAAAACTTAATTTGGGTGCTTATGTTAGGTACTGTGAAATAAATTTTATATAATGTTTTTTCTCACTTTCCTTTTTAATTTTAATATTTTCATTTTTAAATTAAAACATAATTACATATTTTCTCCTTACATATTGTTTTTAATATACCTATAATCTTAATTAGATTTTGGGGGCTTATCCAATATTTGTGTCTTACTTTTTTTCTTAAGAATTTGTACTTAAACTCACTTATATGCTGGTTCTCAGTGTTTTTAATAGCTAGTTGAAATTTTAGAATTATATAAACATTGTGTTTTTTTATTTTTTTCATTTTCCTTGAGGTAGATTTTATTTTTTTCTCTCTAAATTCTTGAAATTTAAAGTATATTATTTAGTAAAGCATTTAGGAATTTACATCTATATGTGTTTATTTTAGTTACATGGCTGTCCATTATTTTCACTGTAGAGTTCCTGCAGGGTAGGCTACTTTATTACATATTTCCTGCAGAGTCAGTGGACTTTGCATCAGCACCATATCTATTGGTAAAGCATCATGAAGCTGTTTCTGAGACTTCCATTCCTATTGAGTCTTATACAAATAATGTAGCCTGTACTGTATCTAGTTTGAAGGAATACTACAGTTTTATGTACCAGTAGTAAAAACTAATTCAAAATTTAAATTACCTAATTCATCTTATTCTGACACTTACTTGATTACATGAATAATATATGATCACATATTCATATAATCAATAGATAGTCTAAATCACGTAGCATTTGTATCTTGCATTCATATTCCCCTACAGCGCTCACTATGAACTACCATCATTGTGTGGCTATGTGTATGCCCATATATGTTTGTGTGTGTGCATGTGTGCATATTTATGCAAGTACATGTGTATACAGAGGCCAGAGGATAATATCAGGTGTCTTCCTATATAATTTTCCACTTTATTCTTTGACGTAGGGTCTTTCACTTTACCTTGAGCTCATCAATTTAACTAGACTGAGCTGGCCAACAAGCCTCAGTGAGATTCCTGGTACTCCCTGGCTCCTTAGCACTGCAGAGCATCATTTGCTGTAGGCTGTAGTGCCCAGCATCTTTACATGACTCCAGAGGACAACACACTCAGGTTCTGAGGCTTTTGCAGAAGGCACTCGAACCACTGAGCCATCTTCCCAGCCCTGCTGGCTTTCATTCTGACAGCATCGGTAGATTCTGTCTGTTTTGTCATGTCTTGCATCTGGTATATTTCATCCAACATTTTATTTGTGAGATTTGTTTGTGGTTTGTATAGGGCATCGTGTAAAACAATTGTCACAAATTCTCCAACTGTTAACACCATAAGAGACTGTGAAGTCATGCAATCACAAAGCTGCAGAACTTGCATAGATGAAAGGGGAGCCTGTGACAACCGAACAGCAGATTTAAATGGACTCATTTATATATAAATTGTGTATTTGCTTGTATTTTCTTATTGGGGTTACATTTTCGAGTATGGTACTGTGGTGTTGCTGTGAAGAATATTGCCCTTGTTCTTGAGAGATAATAAGTGACGTATTTAGGGATCAAATGCTAATAGGAGCTGCAGGACAGCTGGAACTAATTCAGAGGAGTGCTATGAGAAGGCTCAGCTGGTAAAGGTGATTGCAGCCACACTGGAAGATCTGATATCTATCCTTCGTGCTTACATGGTGGAAAAAAAGAACCAGTGTTCTAAAGTTATCCTCAGACTTTCATACACACGCCATAGTATATGCAAGCACATGTGTGTGTGCGCACACACACATATACACATTCACACAACAATTAATAATATGTGTGTATAACTTTTAATACTTTTAAAATTACATTTTATTCATTGTTGTATGGATATGTATAGAAAGAAAACAGAAATAGTACAAAGTGCTACAAATCAGTAGAGAATGTATTGGTTTCTGTCAAGCTAATTTCTCCGTTTTTAGGTAGGGTCGAATTCTTTAATAAAAAAAAATTAAACACTGAGAAACAGGTTTCCTGTTGGGATTTTATTCATCACGTGTGGGCACTGTGGCCTGGGGAGTTTAGTCAATTGCCTACACTGTGATCCTGGTGGCTGTGCGGTTCAGATCCCATGACCATCTCCTGTTCTGCTTTCTGGAAAGCCACAAGGACACAGCTGACTGACAGTTGGGAAAGGTAAAAGCTCCAAGACCTCTCAGAATTCTATAGTAGAAGTGTATTGAGTAATCGGCTAATCAGATACTGTAATCTTAAAAATGTCAAGAGGGATCATGCACTCGGTCAGGTTCACACAACGAGTTAAGAATGTCAGAGTCTGTATGGCATTCTTGATTTTCTGAGTTTCAAATCAATATTACTTTCACTGTATCATCAAAGATCTGAACGTAGGAGCAGGGAGACATTTTGGCCTGGAACATTAGGGTAGCACAGTTATTTTTAAAATCTAGAAAAACCAGAAACAGCCATCTAATTCTCAGCTTGCTTTTTGGGTTTACATTTGACTTTCGACCAACCACACGTCAATCAGACATTTTTTTGCTTGTGATGGAACATTCTCAAAAACCCTTTCTGAATGAGCAATGCTGTGCTCTCTTTCCTCCTAGGCAGGGAGTGGTCTTTTGGCACAGAGCACGATTTCTGAATGTTTGTTTCTCTGTCCCACAACCACAATTTGCTGATTCATTTATTTTTTTTTCCTTATACAGTTTCAGTTCTGTCCGTAGAGGATGCATCAGAGCAGAAGGGAATTACCGTGGTGTCGAGCATTATGGGTAATTCTACATAAATAGTTCTGTGGGGCGTCAGGCATGGCTGCAGTAAAAACAAAACAAAAACAAATGAACAAACCCCAAACTTCAAACAAAAAGCTTTCTGGTGCCTGGCACTGCTAATTTCAGTTTAGTGATTATTAGTAAACTTCCAGGAAGTACCTATGGTGAGCCCTAGATAGTCCCATCAACTTTATGGCACTTTCTAGAATTATTTACCTTCTCACAGAAAGGGTAGTATGTTAAGGCTTTGTTTCTGGGGTGGTATCTTTCTGTTTTCATTTGTTTGGCTCCCCTCCTGTCATAAGAAGGAACGGATGATTCTGGCTTGTGTGCCTGCATTTAAGCCCGTGTCACCATTTGGCGTTAAGTATTTTGTGATAAAATCAGTGTGGTCTGCTCTGTCTCATCTAGAGGAAGTTTGCCCCACAGAGTCCTGTAAGATTATGTAGGAAGTGACTGGGAATGGGAGACACAGAACCATGACCTTACCGTGCCATTGGTTCTACAAGCTTGATCATGTTATTTATTTAATTCTTATCAATTAATAAGGATGGTTAAAGGTGGAAAAGATGGCTTAGGAGGTGAAATGCTTGCCTTGCAAGATCGAAGAGCTTAAGGTTATTTCTCAAAATTCATGTTCAAAAGCTTGGTGTGGTGGTATATAGTATATACGTGGGATACTAGCGCTGGTGATTTAGACACTGGTGGATTTTAGGAGAACACTGGCCACCCAGAATACCCTACGTAATCACACACCAACTGTCACCAACACACACCAATAAATTAACAGATTAGACAAGGAAAGGGAAAACAAAGGAAAAGGAATGAAAATAAGGGAGAGAAAGGGACCATGATGGACTTTGCTACCATAGCTAAAATATCCAACATCCAGAAGCTATGATCATCATCAAGTATAATTCATATAATTAACATTTTATGCTCATTATAATTCAATAATTAATTATTTGGGGATGAATATTGAAAATAGAAACACTGAGCTACGTACTGTCAGGATCTCTCTCTGAGGAACAAAGTCAGTTTGAGGATTTGAATCATGGAAGGTTAGGGACTCATAGATTACAAGGTTTTAAGAATCACTACTTTGTCAATGAACTGTGAAGTCAATGAAATATCTACCACAGACCCAACTGGGATTTGTCCTAGGCAGATAAAAGCACAGATGAGACTTGTCATAGGCTGTAAAACTTATGTATGAATTTTGATCTCACAGGTCCAAGAAAGGAGTGAGCTAGGGTAAAAGGATTCTAGACATTATGCTGGTATACACTGATCATGCTATGATTAATAAGTTGTGGTGGGATCTTAAAACTGTATTTCATAGACATGATGCCTTTTATTTATGTTGGTTTGAATGTCAAATCCCCCCCCTCATAGGTTCATGTGTTTGAAAACTTGGTCCACAAGTGATGGTGCTGTCTTATAAGGTCGTGAAACCTTTAGGGAGCAGAGCTAGCTCAGAGAAGAGGGTCAAGAAGTGTAGGATCTGAGGTTCCCATCTCTTCTTGGCTTCCTGACCATGGGTACTATGTAACTAGCCTCCTCACCCACTTGCCATTGTGTCTCTGCACCGTGATGGACTTTATCAAGCTGTAAGGCCCAAATAGTCTCCTTTTCCTTTAAATTGTTTCTTATCAGCTTTTGGTCACAGCAATAAGAAAAGTAAATAATGCAGTTAGTAGATTTGACAGTATTTCTTTTACCCTTTTAGAAATACTCACTTTTTGTTCATTTGTTTTGATCTTATGAAAAAATAAGACATCAGACAGTTGGCTTACCAAAAGCAGTGTTAGGCTTTTGTAATATGGGGTTGCTATAGTTCATCTGTAAGTTCCTAAAAGGCTACAGTAGCACTGGCTTTTGAAGAAGTCATTTTCCTTTATAATTTTAGTCAGAGGTATTTTTTTGTGTGTAGCAGATGGCCAGATTCCTTGAATCACGCACATGCATACACACATTGACACACAGTATATGTATACACACACACACACACACATCCTAAAAAGAATAATATCTCCCTAAGTCAATATTTACCCTAAGTATGGCTCTCTGCTTCTCTAAATGCCCATGACTGAACCAACTATGTGTCTCTAAGACCTTCCCTTGAACTGTTGGTCATTACCTAACTATGAGTTGGTATCATCTCTATCAGAAACGGCAGAACTAAATAAATATTTATAACTCTGAGTTTGTGCTATCTCACTTTTTTGAAAATCTGTTAAAGCCACTGTTTCCCCATCTCAGGGGATGGCAATTCCATCATTGCAATGACTTGGACCAAAAACATATGATTGTTTTGTAATTTTTAATCTTCCTTTTCTTCATCATATCCATCCAACCCACAAAGCATTTTTTTTTGGCCCTATCTTCAAATCAAATCTGGAATCTGCTTTTCATCATTCATTTTCGAGGTTTTTTACCCTGTATAAGACTCCTTTGGTTCTTACTGGGGTAATTCAATAGCCTCCTCCCTTCATACTTCTCCCATCTCTCTCTTATATCTCCCCTTCCTAACACCCAAATAATGCTAGCAGAATATCAGTGAGTATGCAACACACAGTATCAAATCATGCTGTGAGCATTTGATTTCACCCAAAGAAAAATTCCACGTCTTTAACTTGGCCTAAAAGACTAGTGTATTTGGTCCTTGGCTACACTCTGACCTTTTTGTATGATTGTTACACCTTATGCTAATCAATGGCTGCTGAATGTTCCTAAGAAATCCCAGGTATTAGCTACCTTTCTTACTAGCCTTTCCTGTCTCTGTAATTTTCTTCTATAAGATACCGTTTCTCACATTCCCACATATTCCAATTGTCACCAAGTTCTTCTCAGTAACCGTGCCAGTGGTGACATAGTCATACTTCAAGCAATTCTATGACATTTCCTTTTCCTTCAGTTCTTTTAATAATATATACCACCCTTCAGTAATCAGTATCTGTAATATATTTGTTATAAGTTATATACTGCAAGATGTACATACTACTTACATACTATAGTCATACATAAGAATAAAGATGTTTGTTTGTTCTTTTGCTTTGGTCACCAATATAATCTAGTCCTTTAGAAGCATAGCTAGTCTATAGTAGGTGACATTAGCAAGTACTGAACATATTCAGTATTTCCAGTGACAGTTTTTATGTTTCAGACATTTCTTATTTTGAAAGTTGTCTGTAATCCATCATTGTGCTGCCTTTACACTAAAATGACATCAATATTAATATTGATTAATTTAATTAATTAATTAAGTTGATTTTCCTTCTGATTCAACTAAATTTTAAACTCCAATAATACATAAGTCATTTTTTCCAGCTTTAATATTAATTTTTAAAAGACTAGTATTCATTATCCGAGTTGAGGAAGATTTTATAGAAGATGCCATCACCACGCATGGAAATATAAAGAAATGCCAATAGAATGTTCAGATGATCTTTTAATGAAACAACCAAATAAGACAGTGATCCTTGGATAATGAAACATTGATTTTTAAAACACTTCTTTTAGAAAGTATTTTATATTTAGGCAGTATCACCCATCAGACATTCCTAAAGGCAGAATCTATACCTCAACATAATTGATTTTATTTTTGTACTTGTGCGTTTATGTTATTTTGTTTATTTGTGAATATATGAATAATTCTGGTACAATATACAGAGCAATCTCCCCCAAAAGGCTCTTCTGATTCTGATGCCAGGAACCCTGTATAGAAATCATATAAGAATTTATATATTAAATGCATATTCATGTTTATTTCATGGACAAATTAATTCATCCATCAGCCAGTTGGTAAATGCCAAGGAACCTTTTCTTTTGTCCTTCCATCACCTCTCAACTTCAAATTAAGTGACTTAAATAAGCACAAATATCCCGGAGGATGCTGGTTCACAAACAAGGAATAGTTGCTTCTGCCTTGATGACCTTCCTCCCCATCTAATAGATAACTTCCTCTTAAGTGGCTGTGTGCATTGTGTGCTCTCTGGTATCTGCTCATTTCCTTGTCTCCTGCCACCTGGCAGAGTGCAGGACTCAGATGTATCACAAATCCTGTAATATCACAAATCCCCATTCCTCTGTATTATTCTCAAGGCAAGGTCAAGCGGGACTATTTGTGTTCAGGCAAATAAATGCACTACCAATAATCCAATAAAACCTCTACAGACATAGGACATAAACCATCAAGACATGCAGTACACAATCTATAACTGCTTGCTTCTTTTGAACCCTGTATGTGAGCCCTGAAAACAAAACTAATCAAAGCTAATAAAAGTGCCAAGGTTTTATCCTTTTTGTTCCTAATGTCTTGATGCACCTTACCTGTACTATTTCTAGAGTGACCATTGGCTGTCTCTACTCTCAGATGGAAGAGACTCAGGCCAGCATACCCAAGAACTAATTTCAAATATGTCTTTAATGACAATGACTTCCCAATTTGGTGCTGAATAGCTGAAGACCAATAAGGTCTATTAAGTTGAGCAGGATCTAGCCAGAGTCCTGTGCTACAGGGAACAGAACACTAAACAACACTAAAGCCTGGAACTAGATTTTCTTCCAGCTGCTTTTTAAGGCTCTCAACCTTATGTGAGAGCTGCAATTAGTCTGTGCTATAAATGAAAACAGATTAGAACAGCTGAGTATGTAAGACTTTTTTTTTTTATAAAATAAAGACAAAAGCTTATCCTAAAGTGGAGGGAAGAGCGAAACCCTGTTCGAACGCTGGTGTCTGTCTTCAGATGAAAAATGTGGTCTTTGCAAGGAGTTGGAAGGTTCTGGTTGATGACAAAACCATCAAGATTTTATTCTGAGCCATGAACTTGAATGTCTCTATGGCACAAGCTCATAATATAAAAGAACAAAAAGAAGGAGATTAAGCATAAAAGGAGTGGAGGAATGGTTACACTCTTGGATAAGAAGAAATGTTTGGTGTCTGCAGAAGTGAACTCCAAGGTACAACCAAGTCAAGTCTCTTATGAAGTGGCAAAGGTATTTATGTATACTATGCATATGTCTTCATATACTCTAAATCTTTCGTTGTATGTATGAATGTTCTTAATACATGTTTATATGTGCACCTCGTGCGTACTTGTTCTTGCAGAAGCCTTAAGAGGGTGTCAGATTTCCTGGAACTAGAATTATGCATGTTTTTGAGCTAACATGTAAGTGCTGGGAACTGAACCTGGGTCTCTGCAAGAGCAGCAACAAAGACTCTAAATCTCTGAGCCATCTTTCCAGTACCCCTTCATATACATTTAAGAATATCCTGATAATATAGCTCCAAATATAAAGTAAATTCTTTGCAGGTAGTTGGTGTAGTATGTTGTTTACGAATAAAGACAAGAAAAAGTGTCTACATAAATGTGATTCCCTTGTCTAAATATTGTCAGTATCCGTCTGTGGTTTGTTGAATCCAAGGATGTGGAACCTGTGGGCAGGATCTGGCATCTGGTACAAAGCAGGTCCTACTCTTTGCCCAGGTCTTCATATGCAGTGCATGTGTTTCGAGACTAGTACTGCCCACTCATTTTAGGATCTTAAAATACACCCTAATGTTCTCCAGCTTTATTGTTTAGGGTTTATATACATTTGAGCAACAGAACAGATGGTGGGTACTAAAGCAATATAATGATATTACCTTTGTTTTAATTTTCTTTGGCAGGAGAACTACAGTCATTGACCTTTTAGTAGCCTTCTAGAGCAGACTCTCCAAATGACTGAGCCCTGTCTAGCTAGCTAGCCATGGAGAAAACAAAGATTAGACACGGTGATTCTTTGATTAAACACTTTGGTAGCTATCCAAATCAATTGATAGCTTCACTGCGTTTTAGACAGTGAGAGGATGTCACTCTGCAATCTCACTCAGTAAGGTCTTGTACAGTTGTAACATAATGTCTAAACAGTTTCTACTTTTCAAAGTAGTATTGCAGGAAGACAGTTTGTGTTAACCAAAACCTCATACATCATGTCAGAAGGAGGGTTTGTTATAGCCATTGGCACAGTCATTCCAGAGGCATCCAGGGGGACAATTCTGGGGCTGATCCCAATCTCTGAAAACTCATTTTTTCCCCGGGAAAGTGATTTATGGACTGGGGTACAGGTGCACAGACAGCATGAGCCATTTCTGTTTGAATTACGGATTTCTAGTAATAGTCTGCCTTCCAGTGGTTTACTAACATGTAGAACACAACTAATCACATGCTCAAAAGATAGAAACTAGAGCAGCAAATTGTGTCTGTGTTCTACTGGTAATATACACATGGATTTCCCACTGGCCTTAAGAGAGAAGACATGCAAGCATAAATTATGCTTAAGTATCTACAAAGTGCCATTCTTCAGTAGGTGATCAATAGTTTCCTGTTACTTACCTTTCTTGTGTTTTTCTTCCCTATCTTCTGACCCAAATTTGTTAATTGCCTTGTAGTTGGCATGACTCTGGTTATGCCTACCATCTAGAAGGAATCTTCTTCATAGTCAAGTTGGTATGTGTTGATAAGAAGATGTATCATTCAGGAAATGTATAAGGCCCTTGTGTTTCAACAGATGCCCAATAAATGTTGGCAACTGTTGAGAGAAAGGAAGTCATTGCCAATTTGTAGATGTTAAGAAAGGATATAATTTGTTTGAAGAGGTTAAAGGTGAAGTTTAGGTAGAGATTGTGAAGAAAGTCTGGTTTTGTTTTAGGAAAGTTTTGACTGAAGAAATGAATTCCCACAGTTAATTCTTACTGACTGGCAGAAACTGTTAGATGGTTCAAATATTGAGCAAGATAGTTTACTTCCTCTCCTGTCCATCATCCCTGTCATCTGTACAATAGAAATTATTATACTTATTCATTTGGAGCTCCTATACATAAGTAGGATGTATAGTAGAACATTGTAAGTCAGTTAAGATTTTGCTAGGCTCTTTCTCTTCGCCTTCTAAGTAATAGATCAAATCATGAAATTTTTTGTTGTATTCATCTGGACATCTTTCCTTTGGATGATGGTTAATTGTGATTTATTGGAGGGCTTTGGATTCTGTATTAAATACTCATAAAATATTTCTACCTTTTTACAACTGGTGAGAAACCATGCACGGTATTAAATTTTACTCCAATGACTTGAAATTTATATGAATGCCTACAAGACTGGCATTTCAAGGAGCATACTGGCAGTTGAGTATTATTTAAAGTGAAGAGGTATTATCTTAGGTTTTAGGGACATGTTTCACATAATCTTGAGCAATGTCACGCTCATACACTGTTGTACAGGTTTAAATAACTTGTGTTTCCAGTTGCACACCACTCCTGATTCTTCACTGAAGGGAACATAGATGGGCCTCTACTTAGCCAGCCTTCAATAGTGGGCTTCTGAGTACTTGAGGCATTAAAAAATCAACAAAGTGTCTGCTAATGTAAGATCCTGTTCTGAATTTCAGGCGGTTGCTTTCTGTAGACTGGCTAATTTCCTTTCTGAGGAAAAAAAAATCTCTCTCTTTTCCTTGCTGTAGTTATTATACCATAGCACTCATGCACAAGAATCCTGAACTCATATGAATTCTAATATTTTTACCTTATTAAGAAGATTAGAAGTTGGAAGTGGAGGCAGGGAGTTAAGTACACTTTCGTAGTATAAAACTTGGCTTTATTATCTACATTTTTCTCCTAGTAAAATTTGCTCATTGGCTCTTTTTATCCTCAGCTAGTATTAGAAGGATCCCTCCTTCTTTCCCTGGAATTGTACTTAAAAGATAAAATTAGGTAGGGAGATGTGGAACTATCTCATAATGTTAGGAGTATCCCACAACTACACACACAATTTGAATGTTGAAGAAACTAAGAGCAAATTTTATGTGACAGATTTTAAGTTTCTCAACTCCCTTTTTATATGAAATTCTATTTTTCTTTGCTCTTTATTGGTGTTGGAAGTCCTACTGTATATGTGTTACTTTTATTGGTTATTGAATTAAGTTGTTTAAGTCAATGGCTTAGCAGAATACAGCTCGGCAGGAAAACTAAGCTGAGTGCTGGGAGAAAGAAGGTGGAATGAATGAGAAGTCATGTAACCTTTGCCAGAGAGAGATGCACCAGAACTTTACCAGTAAGCCACAGCCATGTGGCCACACACGGATTAATAGAAATGGGTTAATTTAAGATATAAGTGTTAGCCAGAAATACACTTAAGCTATTGGCTAAACAGTATTGTAAATAATAGTTTCTGTGTGATTATTTCCAGTCAGGGTAGTCGGGAAACAAACTAGTGGCCTCTGACAACACTTGATATTGATAATTTAGTCCTTATCCTAATTCGTTTGAAGATCATTAGATTTCTCTATTATAATTCTTACGCCCTTCCATACTCTCACTCTCTTCATTTGTGAGCTTGACTTCTTTCTCTAATGTCCTAACAATCCACTATACCTCTTCCATAAGGGTCAAATAACCTTAGGATTTGAGTATTTTAGCAAAAAGCCAACCTGGGATACAGTCAACTTGCATAAACACCAACGGTCACAATACACCATGCTCCTGGCCATTTGGCTTTTCCAACCTAGGGAACAACAAATTCCTCTTGCTTCTTGTCACAAGCTTTCCTTTGTTTATGAAAATTTCTGATAAGTATTCTGAAAGAGCCTTCTATATGGCATTAGTGGGAAACCAGACTATCATTTATTTATTTATTTATTTATATTAAGCCTTAAGGCAAAATCACTATATATGTGGAAAGCTACTGAGATGTAGGAAACTTTCTCTCTCTCTCTCTCTCTCTCTCTCTCTCTCTCTCTCTTTCTCTCTCTCTCACACACACAGACACACACTCTCTCTCTCTCCCCACCCCCCACACACACAGTGTGTTTGTACCAAAGGTCTTATTTAGAGTAACAATTCATTGCCCTATGATCTGGAAAAGTACTTGGCATCACTAATGAAAATATAGAATATATGATATTGTCAATGGAGGCCACTATTCCAAGCTCAATGTTAATAATTTTCCCAGAAAACTATGTCTTATATGTAATTATGGTATATTTTATAAATGGAATTATTTGACCCACATTTAAAGTGGTGTCCTGACCTCACACCATGGTGATAGTCACATCTTCTACTCTTGAGACAGAGTAAATGGGAGAGTAACCTGGGCATGCAAGAAGGGAAACAGTGATGGAGAGCCTTTGATGCATGTATAGGTAAAACAGGCCCTGGGCCTGGGGCCAGGGCCACTGAGTTTGGGTCACAGATTCCATTCTCATTCTCTGAGATGAAATATATTCCTCTCATACTCAGCTTAGAATTATATATATGGGGCCTCTTGATTTGGAGTATTGCAGTTGGATTCCCACTCAGATACTCTAGAAAATAGCAGCATATTTAATGATAATATTGATGATAGATCAGAGACCAAATTAAATTGAAAGCAATCTTCCGATGGATTTTTTTTCTTGTGAGCAGAGATATGTAACTTAAGCAGGAAGAAAAAAGGAGGTTCAGATAGTCTAGTAATATGGAGTAGTAAAGGAACATCGACCATAATATGGAGTAATTTTAATTGCTAGTTTGACTGGGTTATAGTCACCTCCAAGAATAGGAAGGCAAACATTTATATATATATATATATAAATTTATATATCTATAAGGGTGTTTACAGATTTGATGAGGGAGACGACACACCAATAATTTGAGGGATATCCGTTGCAAAATATGCAGGTAAAGAGAAGAAAGTTTAAGGACAATGTCCCTCTTATTCTCTGCTTCCTGTTTATCATAAAAGAGCTTCTCTGTCACACAGTCCTACAAGCACTATGTTCTGTTTTACAACAAGCCTAAAAAAATGGAGGTAAATGACCATGGAGATGGAACCCCCTGAAACTATGAGCCAAAAAATTAATTTTTCCTTATGGTTATATCAGGGTTGTTCACAGTGATATGAGATATAGCAGACACTATGGGAGAAGAAATGTTCTCTAGGGACTGCTCTGGGTCTTGATCAACAATCTATTATTGAGTTGCACTTGTCAAGAAAAGCAGAATTGAGGGAACCTCTAAATGGGACATTCCAAAGAACAGTTGCTGGCATACTTCATCATATGAAGGTAACTGAACTCAATATATAAGACTGTGCTAGAATTTCATTATTTTATGCCTTCTTTTGGAATCTCATTCTAAAGGTATCCAAGGAGCATGAAAGGAGTTTGAAGTATATAGTATCTTATAATTCCTTTTAAACTTCCTGCCAAAGTTACCAGTTGACTTCCAAGTTTGAGCAGGAGATGCCCAACCCTTGATTAAAGTTTAAAATGTGTGTGTTACCCACAGAGCATGGGTCTGTCGATTATCTGTCACATCAAAGCTAGAAGTCACAAGATCTGCCTATGAGTTCACACAGGGATATTAGCAAGATGATTTCCAGAGAGTAAATATGAAGGAAACAGGTTTGGGATAGAACCTTGAGTTGTATTATGAATATTCAAGGAATATTATGGTAGCATTCTTTGTGGTTAGGAGGACACATATTGTGAGGGAAATATTTATGAAGGCATAAATAAGTCAGGACTGTTTCACTAATAAAATTCCCTGCCTAATTTAATTCTCATCACACCTCCTCATCCATACTCCCAAGTGGTTCCTAAAAGGTGTAAAGTTTTTCGTATTCTTGTTGATTTCCCCCAGAATATATATGAATGAGAACTCTTTCCCATCTCCACATCCAATAAATGGTTAGGTCATAATAGCAGTGCATTATCGACAATGAAAAAGTTAATGTTATTCTGTTGGTTAATGGTTATCATTTGCAGAATCGCTAATAAGAGCTCCTAAATAGTTACAAGACTGCTTAATGAGTTGATTTAAAGCAAGGAGTCTTTGGTATCCTTCAAGTATGACCTTGCTCCAGGCCATATATTACTTTTCTGTTTCTAAGATGTAACATGATGACCAAGGCAACTTAGAAGAGAAATTATCTAATTGGACTTGGAGTTAACTTATATGGCTAGGTTCAATGGTGTTTCACCAATGGCTCAGTAGCAAGAACAGCTGAGAACTCACAGCTTGATCCACAAGTAGGAGGCAGGAATGCATAGTGTGAATGGCACTAGTCTTTTGGAACCTTAAAACCCAGCCCCAGTGACACATTTGTTCTCCAACAAGGTCACGCCTCCTAATCATTTCCAAACAGTTCTACCAGCTAGGGACCAAATATTTATTCAAACATATAAGCCTATGGTTGCTATTCTCATTCTAATAGTCACAGGTTATGATTCAAAGGTTCAGGTGCCAAGGTGTACCCTTACAGGAGTTGCTGGTGTAGGTTCATCTCCTTGCCCCAAAGAGAGGTTTGCTCTCTTGAGTGCAGTATCAATTACCTTCTTCCCAGAAACCCCACAGCTCTCTGTTGTTCTATGTTGAACTTCCCGAGCCTTTGATTGGCAGCACATCCCAGTTCTTCTGCCAACAACAGAATCTAACCTGAACACTCTGCCTTATGTAAAACCTGGTATCTGAATGAGGTTGGAGGCAGGCAGGAAGAAGACAGGGCTGATTGGAAAGGGTTTCATTAAAAAATAAAACATAGCTGCCTGTTTGAAGGGAACAAAGTCTGCTAACAAGGATTCGGCTTGCTGGGGTCCCCAGCTGTTCCCTCCTGAGTGCTTGGGTATCAAAGCTTTGTAGGCGTACAGTAGTGCTGTTTGCTTGGCTGCCAGAGCAATTACAGCCTGGCAGTGCTCAGGTCTCTTATTGCTTTCATGACTATTATTACTTGTCTGCTCCTGGATCCTGAAGCCTGTCTACATAGACATAAACCCCAGGGAACCACCAAGCCACAGGCACAGTGTTTGCTGTCACTGCTCTGTGACTCTTGGATTAATATGAATTTAACGTACTCCCTTTATCTGGGAAGCTGAACCAGAGGAATGTAGACTTACGTTCACAATATAGAAAGTGTCCTGCTGAAAACGTCAGTTCTCCAGGTGGGCCTAGGGTAGAGGAGAAACAAAATCTTCATTTTCATTCGAAAAGATCTACTACCTTTATTTTTTGGATCAGGGCTCCCTTCCTGCATCTGGGTCCAGAGGCATATTTGATACAAAACAACCCATAATATATATTCCATTTGTGCTTTGCGTACAGTAAAAATAAATTAAATAAATTTATGAAAACAAACAAATTTCTCCTTCAGAATAGCAGAATACTTTGCATTCTTAGAGCGTGTTTTTTACATATATCTTTGCAAATATATACACAATTAGGCTAGTCTCATTGTCTGAACACAGTAACAATTTAGAAGTTTTCAAAATAGTCATCTTTAATGTTAGCTGTATTAATATTCCAATGTGATCAATACATTTTTCTTATTGATATTTCAGCTCAAATACTGAAATTAATCATTATTTCTTAATTTACTTATTGACTCAAATCTAAAAAAAAATTACACAGCAATTTTAATTGCTTTTAAGCCGTCAGTGATGATTTTTGTCGACATTTGCTGAAGCCTCATTGATCTGAACACTAAGTGGTCCTACTGCTTTTGGTCAGATATTGTTTGGACCTTAGCAGGGAATCCTGCCCACAGCAATCTATAGACTTTAGTGCAGGTGAGCCCGTCCTCCCATTTATGTTCTTTTCCCCCCATTCTCTCCCTCTTTAATGTATTCAGTTCATCAAAAATCTGAAGGAAAATAATACATGTATTAATGGGAAGTGCATAGGCGACAAGAATACAACCTGAGCAGGCAACATAATTTCAAGGGACCAGGGAAATAAAAAAGGGGTGGCCAAGCAGCCTGTGCTTCTATACAAGCTTAGCCATACCACTTTTATTTATTTTTTTATTTTATTTTATTTTATTTTTTTTGCCATACCACTTTTAAAACTCTCTGAGAAGGTAAGCATTGTGGCTAAAACCAGAAGATGTCTGCAGGCACTCATCTTCCAAAGTCCAGCTTAAATCACAGAAGTTTTGTTTCTGTTTCATGAAACATGCAAGGGTTTCCCCCATTGTAATGAAGTCCCACCTGTTCAATTCTTGCGGACCGACACATTTTTCAGTGATCCTTTAATGTTAAGAGAAATCCACATGCATCTGTTTAAGGGGTATCAAGGATTTATTAAGATATAAAAGATGGGAAATACACTCATGAATACAGGATATGGTAAATCCAGTTGCAGAGTTCCTGGAAATCTGGGGACTGATCACATACGGCTTCGCCCTGCCTAATCCGCTTTTGATACTTGCTTTGCTATGTTAGTTCAGTTCTCAAACAACATATCTGACTAGTAATGGATCTTTGGGGACAATTTTTCGCTACTTCAAAATCTACATTTTCCTTCTCTGAACAAGCTTCTTTTTTTTTTCATACAAAATAGATGTCCTAGGAATACTATTCTCTCTTGCCTTATTCAATAATTTAATGAAACATAATGATAAGACCTCTAATTTCTTTTGACTCTCAGAAAATCTTTATCACTTTGTTTTGCCTATATCATATTGGCCAAAAAGAAGCAAATAATTCATATAGAAGGAAACCAAGTAGCTACTAGTGGCACTCATTTATATGCTTATATGCATAGACACGTATTAGTTTTCTGTGAAAATTCTATGATGCTGAGTGCTGAGAATCCCAGAAACACGGCTCAGGAGATGGTTCTGCCGAGCAAGTGTTTGGGATAAAAGCATGAGGACCCAAAATGTGGGCCCCTGGAATCCACATTAAACACAAAACAAAACAACTAAGCCTTGTCACTGGGAAATCAGGAGGGATCAGCAATAAGCAGATCCCTAGAGCCCATTGGCTAACCAGCATGGTCTAATTGACACCTAGACAGAGCATGTATTCTATACTTTTGGGCAGGGTATGTGTTCTTTATAGCTCCTTGCCACAGAAGTACTTCAGTGGTAAGAAACATGCTCCCATTTTAAGATTCAGGGTCCTGAACTTAAAGGCATTGTGAATGTAGTTGTTTACACAAGGAAGTGGCAGAATGGGATTCTGATTACCTGAGAGATTATTACCAACAAACTACACCATTCAACATGACCACCTTCCTGGGAACTATATACTCAGGTGTAGTACCCCGCAGTAGTCAAAATATCCATTGACCCATTGGCCATGAGCTGTTGACCCATGGAATGCCATGGTTCTTTAAGAAGCCAGGAGACAGCACAAACAAATGGCACCACAACGCTCCCTTCATTGTTAAAATAATCTGGGCTTAAGCCATGTGCTTGGCTGCAAGATTGGTTTCCCTTTTGGCTCAGACTTTTTATTTCATCAAGACACACATTTATGAACATTTCATAGGCAGGCATTAATATGCCAATCAGATTTTGAAGATGATTGAACTTGATTTTAATGTTCCTCCCCATAAAAAGCTGCCAGCTAGCCAGCGTGACTGGCAAAGGCCTGTATAATGGATCTCTTTCCTGGTAGACAACGTGCATACTGGAATTTGGAAGCTGCAGGTTCAGACTCAGGTTGTGCTGGACAGATACTAAAGAGGTCAACTTGCAGGGGCAGGACCCTGCTCTATCACTATGATCAGCGGGGCTCTAGCGGATCATTGTTCTTTCAGATACGGATGGCAGTAACCTATGGGAAGCATGGGGAAAGCAACTTCTCTGTCTCCTCTTCTAATCTGATGACGTAGAAGGAAAGTTTCCAGTTAGATCTGACAGAACCCACACAGGCCCAGAGCTAGAGATATCACTCTTTTGTCATTGTGTAAAAGAGATCTGTGCAGATTTTGTGGAAAATGAGTGTAAGATTGTGAGTGACACTTGTGAAGAAGGATTGACAGCTGCCACTACCCACAGCTGGCCTGGCCATGCCATACTGAGAGCTGTGTTCGTGGAGGTTCCCAGAAAGACTAGGGCTTTCCACATAGTCTGAAATAAAGGATGACCGCTAGGTCTTCCAAGAGCTTTAGATAGACAGGTATATGAAGCTTGACTTTTGTTGTGGGTTGCATTGGCAGGAAACAAGGACTGGTTTCATTATCGTGTTCATTTCTAGCTATTTAACTTTGCACACAGCACGGCCAGTTTATATATCTGTGGATCAGAGAAATAAGCTTGCTTAAATTCAAGGCTATTTAAAGGCACAGTATCTGCTTCACAATTACCATTGGCCGTGTGGTTCAGAAAGACATGAAAGGCACTCACAGAGAGCTTTGCTGTCTGCTGTGTGGTTATTCATGGTCTAGGGACAATTTCACAAATAAAAGACCCGGTAAGTCCAATATAGAAATGAAGGACATATTTGAAATCCAGCTCGCACCTGTGTCCTGATGGTCCAGTGAATATATGTTTTTTTTTTCAGTTAGTAAGGAAACAGTTGTCAGTAATGGAAGAGAAAGCTTGGGCTGAAAGGATGGGCGTAGGGTGGCGGGGGGGCTTTGCATAGAAGAACCCATCAGATAGAGTCTGGCAAAGACACCAACATACTCCATGATTGATTCAGTCCCCAGCATGAAAGCATTAGAGCCCATGTGATGGAGTCGATATGCAAGGATGCCATGGAGCCTATCCACCAGCCTCTCTCTTTCTTCCCTGCTACCTATTAGAGTTCTCAGCTCTGCATAGCTGGATTGGCTCAGTTCTAACTTCTCTGCTGGGTGCATGACAAAGTAGGGGGATGCACAAACTAAATTCCAGTTCACAGCCTTCTCTGCAGAGGTGGTGGAGCAGTTATGAGCACTACTTCATTTGCAGACGATCCACATTCAGAAACTCATATCCATGTTGGACAGTGCACAACCATATGTAACTCCAAACTCCAGAGAGATGCAACATCTTTAGCCTCTTAGGGCATCTGAGCTTCCATGTACATACTCATATACAGAAACAAATTTACGTAATTGATGTGGGATGCCTCTCTGTATGCTATAAGTATGTTTTATTACAATTGGGTAATAAGAAATCTGCTTTGGAGTATAGCAAGGCAGAATACAGCCAGGCTGGAAGATATATATATATATATATATATTTTTTTTTTTTTTCAAAAAGATGCCATGTTGCTGTTAAAGGAGATTGTGATACATAGATTGATAGAAATGGGTTGATTTAAGATGTAAGAGCAAGCTAGAGATACGCCTGAGGCACCGGCCAAAAAAATAAAGTTTCTGTGTGATTATTTGGGTCTGAGATGCCAGGAAACGTACAAGCAGTCTCTGTTTACACATAACTAAAATAATAAAGTAAATCTTACAAAAGACTCAAAAGTCACCTTATCTCATCCCACACTTGCATTTTATTAAGGTTTTGAGACTGTTTCTAGGAACAATACCAAAGAAACAGGTAGTTTCATAGCTGTAGCTAGACTTAAGTTGTAAGATTCTCACACCATAAGGCCGGGCGGTGGTGGCGCACGCCTTTAATCCCAGCACTCAGGAGGCAGAGGCAGGCGGATCTCTGGGAGTTCGAGGCCAGCCTGGTCTACAAGAGCTAGTTCCAGGGCAGGCACCAAAGCTACAGAGAAACCCTGTCTCGAAAAACCAAAAAAAAAAAAAATTCTCACACCATAAGGAAAATAGTGAAAGCCTAGAATGGGATTCTAAATGCTACCAGGAAGTACTTACTCAAGAAACTGGATGTGTCAGAGAAGTGTGAACTGGACTGACCCTGGGATTTCCATCTCACTCCAATCAGAATGACAGAAATTCAGAAAATAACAAATGTTAGTGAGAAGACAGACAAAAAGGGGACTTTTATACACTGCTGGTGAGAATGTAACTTACTCCATCAACTATGGAAAAAATACGGAGATTTCATCAAAAATTAGAAATAGATCCTTCACATCCCCAGTTTGTACTGCTAGGTATTTTCTCAAGGGCAACCAAGCCACAGAGAAACCCTGTCTCGAAAAACCAAAAAAAAAAAAAAAAAAATTATGTAGTGTTCAGGGAAATGGATCCACCATTGGATTAGCATATTAACCTAATTAAGTCACTCTCAACAAGACAAAACTGTGTGTCTTTCACTTGTTGATCTTGGACTTTGTTTAAAGTTATGTATGTATATAGGACATGCCAGTGAAAGTCATAGTGAAACTATCTAGGGGGATGAAGGGGACTATGAGAGGGATCTGAGGAGTAGGAGGAGTGTATGGGAGAGATTATGATTACACTTTATACCCTGGTATGAAAATGTCCTTCTGAAGCTCCATACAGTGTAAAATGAATATACTCTAATAAAACTCTACAGGTTCCTTAGTACATTTGCTCCTTTTCTTTTAGTTCTGATTGATTGTTTAAATTCAAACAATTAAAACTCAACAATTTTCAGAATAATTTCCGGTTTAATTGCATCCATTAACTTGAAATTTTCCATTATATGAAATATCAGTTCAAATACGCTACTACTTTTGAACTAGATGCTTTATTTGAGAAAGTTTGGATGGCATGGATCAATTTTTGCCTGGTTTGAAAACAATAAAGAACATGTCTAAGATGTATGTTTCAGTTATGCCCACTCACTATGTGAAGCTATCCAGTGCCTGAGAACACAGAGACCACTTTCATTTTGTAAAATAATGTCTTCCGGACCTGATGCCTGCTCTACACATGAGCCCATAACACCTGGGTGGAAGTCAATTATTTGCAAAGACCTCCACACGATCAGTTACAGTTCTAGCATGGAAGTGGGAGAAGCACTTGCGGCTCTATCCTAGCCGAGGAGCTGAAGATGGCAGTTCGTGGTTAGTGCGGTAGGAAATCACTCTTCTTTGGAGAGGTGGTCACTGGTAGGTTACTCATGACCCCAGTGATTAATCCATACCTGTGCACATATAGACTCTATTGATTAGGCTCAATGAATCATATTAAAACAAAACAATAACAAAAGAAAGGTTATGAAGTTGGGAGGGGAATATGTTGGGAGTATCTGTAGGGAAATGAAGTGGAGGGGGGAGTTATGTTTGAAAACTTAAAATAATATTTGAAATAAAATTGAGAAATAATCAAAAGGTGAACCACAGAGAAAACCTCAAATGCACACTGATACATTATTGGCTAAATAACCATAAGTGTATTCATATCACAGAATGTATTCTAAACAGGTGACATCACAGAGACAGTCATGAAATAGTATTAAAATACAGGGAGCCGATTATTTCCTTAAAATTACTTTCTAGGCTGGCAATTCTGAAGGCTGTTTTGATTACACACCCAGCCAGTCCTTTATGGATGCAGTGATGTATATTTCCATTGGTGATAGGGTCAAACGGTTCCTGGTTTTCAGCTCTTTATCAGCTAAGTGTAATGATAAAACACTAGTCTTTAATTTTTAAAGCTTTCAAATTTCAAGACTTCAACTTCACAATCAAAGTGGGAGGATTTTTATCTTTGAGTTAAATATTTCCTTCAAATATTATTCTGTTTTTGCATTATAACAGAACTTACCCGGACCATGTAGGTTCTTTTTATTGTGCCAGTTCTTTCCTGTTTTGTGTATTCATCCCCTTGCTCGCCCTGCGTGATTTACACCAGTCCCATCATGTCCAATGGTGAGTATACCTCTGGGATGACACAGATTTAGCTTAAAACCATTGCAGTAAGGCCATCGTTGCAATCAATGAGGGATAAGTGAGTCACACAAAAAATACAGTGTCCAGTGAATGTACATACCTTAATTAAAATGTTTTGTTGTTAAGTGTTCTAACTATTACCTGACCTGTTGGATAAATGATACAAGTAGGCTTGTTGATACACAGTTGTTGCCACCCTTTAATCTGGACACAAACAAACAAGCACATTGTTTGCAAAGTGCAGTAATAGGCAATATGATAAAATGAAGCCTACATAATTTAAAGTGTATAACAGGATTTTCCTATCTGAATGAAAACTCATTGTTTTTTAGGCTGTTTATCAAAGTAATTCTGGGATGAGGGTCTTTGCCATGTGTTCTTCTGATGTCGAATTAGCTTGTCACACTGAAAAACCATCTATTGGCATTTTGATTTCCTATGTTTTTGTAGACCAATACGAGGAGAATTGATGTTGTATGGTTCTGCTTTGCTTTCCCAGAATTCACCGTAGTTACCCATTTATTTAAATATTTCTTGGTGAAGTACAAGAATGAATCACATAACACTTGGATGGTTGCTATTAAGCCCACTCTCAGATATTCCATAGCTAGAATGCTATTGTGAATGAGCTTTTTATTATACTTAGTAATTTGTTTTGTTGTTTCAGATAAAATAATTGATTTTCATGTATTTAATTTGTAACCTTGTCTACTTACGCAGTTCTTTATGTGTGCCTAATGCATTCTGTGTTCTATTTGCTTCTTTTGACTTGCATTAGTATATTATCAGTCTTCCAACAATGATAATGGGATTCCTTTCATCCTAATATGTACAGCTCATTTTTCTTATTGGATTTTCTGGAACTTTTCAAATAATGATAAATATCCCTGATGAGAAGAGGATATAATTTAGACCATGCTTTAATAAGGGCAATGTTATAGCTCTTGCTTTTATATAGCATTTGCTTCATCATTGATAAAAATGAAGATTTTTCTGATGTGCATGGGCTAAGTTGCACACACTCATACACCCCCATGCACCCATCCCTCACAGAGAGAAAATATTATCTCAGAAGCTCAATATGCTATAAAGCACCTTATTTCCATTTTACATAGGATGAAAGTAAGGCACTAGCGTGTCAAATGGCTTCCTTCAAATCACACAGATAGACACATTAGTATTGGGAGTGAAGATCTCTGGGTCCTACTTTACAGTGACATGCACAGTGCTCCCCTGAAGCTCACATGCTGCAGCTTTCACCACAAATGCATGCAATTCACCTGTCCTGAGTTTCTTCTTTCTTCTCTTTCTCTTTTAATTTCTTGTGTCAAAATATATTTTAGTGACATTCCAAATGCCACTGCAAGCCCATTAAGAAAATACTCTCTAGGTCACATTACATAATTTGTATAATATAGTTCTAAAAATAATATTTCTTTAATTTTGGATCTAAATGTTTATATATGCCTGATTCTGTATTCTATCTATTATCTATCTATCTATCTATCTATCTATCTATCTATCTATCTATCTATCTATC
>JABTXL010000003.1:3826253-3838740 GCA_025134845.1 Neodon shergylaensis | reverse complement strand
ATCTATCTATCTATCTATCTATCTATCTATCTATCTATCTATCTATCATCTATCTATCAATCTATCTTTTTTCTTTCTTTCTATCTAATATCTATCACCTATCATCTTAACTCAATTTAGTATTTTATTTCTGTATTATGATGATCAGTTGTATCTATCATCTATCTATCTATCTATCTATCTATCTATCTATCTATCTATCTATCTATCTCCTTTCTTTCTTTCTTTCTTTCTTTCTTTCTTTCTTTCTTTCTTTCTTTCTAATATCTATCACCTATCATCTTTAATCAATTTAGTATTTTATTTCTGTATTATGATGATCAGTTGTTTTCAGCATCCATCTTTATAGTAATTTCCTCTGAACTGATACCATCACTTTTGGAGGAAAGAGGGAGGCTCAGAGAGAAGATTCCCAAGGCCTGTACAAGAGGCTGGATAAGCAGTGATGATTGCTGAGGAGAAGCAACAAGATGCTCAAGAAGAATTGCTTACAAGTTGAGTGGGGAGCTTAAGGAATGCAGCTTTGTTTTGTTTTGTTTTTGAGACAGGGTTTCTCTGTGGCTTTGGAGCCTGTCCTGGAACTAACTCTGTAGACCAGGCTGGTCTCGAACTCACAGAGATCCGCCTGCCTCTGCCTCCCGAGTGCTGGGATTAAAGGCGTGCGCCACCACCGCCCGGCGGAATGCAGCTTTATAGATTGTCACCAACACCCACTCAGATGGCCTTCTCAGGGTTGCAGGTATCTGAGCATCATCAACGCTCATTTCAGTATCTTCTGTCGATTCATTGTTTCACCAAGATACTCCTGGATGGAGCTGTGGTAGCCACATATTGGGATGACATCTGTTGGGATCCAGCCTCAATGGGTTTGTAAATTCCAGGATAGGGGCCTGTGGATTAGACTTGCTAGGTAAGAGGAGCAGAGATAGGAAAGAAAGACAGAGACATAAGATAGTATTGGGAGGGCAACCCTGTGAATACTGAATCCACCTGTGTTTATTCCTTATGATCTTTAAATACTCCCATCCAAAAAAAGGGAAAGAAAGCAAAAGATTTTCTTATTATCATACAAGGAACAGACAAAGTGATGACCATTTTAATACCCCAAACACCAAGTAACCACACCCTAGGTCCAGATATCTTTGTTTGTAGCCACATAGATTGCCTGTCAATAATGATGAACGAGAAAGAATAGGCTTAAACTCTCTTGACCTTTAGTCAAGGTGGAGTGGACCCATTTCTGTGTGTTGATGGTTTCCAATCTGGAATGGACAGATAATGTGTAATTTCTCTCTCATACAATAGCATGTATGGACATTTTTAATGAAATGGTATTTTATTTTGATCTCTATGAAAATCTGTGCATCTTGCTTTAGGCTTTAGCATTGTGTTACTTAATTTTATTATTCTTATCCATAGTGTTCATGCCATGCCTTCTTGCTAATTGTATCCCATATATTTAGCAAGAGTATTTGATCTTAGGCTTAGTTCTTATTTGGAAAAAAGGCAGACAGTCTCCTCTTTGTTTCTCTTCTTTTCTGCTTACTGACTTCTGTTCGAGTCAAAAGCCTGTCTGAATCCGAAATAAACATAGCCAGGAACCTGAGGCTGGAGAGCAGGGTAGACATGTGTACTCAAGAATGAAAAATTTAAAAAAATTAATTAGAAAAACATCCCTTTTCTTTCACCTGTCCTAAATCCTTATCTCATGATTTTACTTTCTTTCTCTTAAAATATTTGATAAAATCATGATGTTGTTTTCTCTATAATGGATTTTTATATCTTATACATGTCTGTTAACATTTTCCATTTCATATCTGCTTTTAACTTGGTAATTATATCTTTGTCTCCATACTGCATTCTTTCCTAATTTCTTATTATACCCTTTTCATTCTTTTTATATATTCTCAGTGCAATATTCCCTTGTTTATTTCTGATTACATAAACAGGAAATTTCCTAGCTACTTACTTTGACAGTAAATCTATTTCAATAGAAAATATATGTTTTACACCTTGAAAGTATATAATTTTATTTTAGCTGCAACATTTCTTAGTAAAATTCTGTCTTCCCTATGTATATATTTGCAGAGGTGATCAATGATGCCCAATTTTTATAAACAGACTTTTCTAGAGGTCTTCAAAGGCCAATGCCAATTTCTGGCTTGGGCTCTGTGGCAAAATTGAAAACCATTCATGTTTTGAGGGTTGATTTGAAACTAGAGACCATCACCTGAAGCCAGAACTATGCGCTAACAACATTCATCAATAGTGAAAACTATAACTATAATCTATGAAGGGATAAAATAGGAATATTCAATGAGCTTGTGGCTAGGGGAGCCAAGGTTTCATTTGTCCTTACCAGTCAGAACCCTCCTTCAAGTAGATTTGAATTCAAAATTCATACTAGAGTAAATAAGGGACATTGCTTAAAAGGGGAGCAGAGAAAAATGTAGACCTCAATAAAAATAAAAAAAATATGATCTATACTAACATTCTATGGCTCATGTAAGTAAGGCAGAAATACATAATTTCTTACTGGAAAGGAAAGCATTAAAACAAACCTACAGAAGATTTCTTCAAAGTCAAAAAGATAAGAACTTAGGATTCCAAAGTTAATAAAGATGATAAAACAGCTGGGCATAAATCTTACCTTAGCATTATTTAGAAGAAAAATGGAACTCATAAAAAATGCCCAGGTTGACTGGACATGATAATGTAAAGCAACATAAAGTAAGTTTTAGGAACAGTTTTTAATGTGGATGCATTGACAAGAAGGTCAATACAGTCAGAGTGTTAAGAAAATTCAATGTGGTTAGAGAGAGAATCATTGAAATGGAATTTTCATATCAAAATGTATCCAGAATTCATCACAATGAAAGGGAGAAAGGAAAATTTGCTATTAGTGTTAATTCATATAAAGGGTGGAACAAAACTAATAATGTAAACTAAGTCACTTGAAAGAATCCTTGTCAGAGAACAGTGGAGAGGCAATCCTCAAAAGACTAATGGATGTTATTTTTCAAGAATTGAAGAACGCTATAGTGTCAATGAATTCCAAATGAAAGAAATGAAAATCTAAATTTTCATAAGAATGGCTAGGATTGACAGATCTTCCAAAATTCTGAAGAAACTTTACCTTTCATCTATTGATAGAAAACAGTATTTTTCATAATCATTTTATGAACCAGAATCCTCTTGAAATTTTGGTATGCAAACATGTTTGAAACATAACTGTAAAACCCTCTCAAAAATAGCCCTCGTTTTACTGGAAGATGATAGCGTTAAAATTTGGCAGTGTTTGGACCCTAGGAAACTAGATAACCATAACCACTTCTCTTCAGTGTTAACTCTTCAGTACAAATTGCATAATTTGTGTCTGGCTTTATTTTATCATTAAATCATGAGCATTTTCCATATTGCTAAATGGTTGTTATAATTATCATTTTAATGGCTCCATTACATCCTATCAGATTTATTCCATTATAGTTTCCTTAGTCATTCCTTCTTTATTAGACATTTAGGTTTTATTTCCCTCAAATTTTGATTATTACATATAACATTGGCATAATTTACATTTTTATGCATATAGCTCCACTTTTATTTTCAATCAGTTCATTAGGAAGAGTTCCCTGAAGTGACATTATCATGTCAAATGTTATTGAGTAATTTCCCTAAAGGTATGAATCAATTTACATCCCAACAGACATTTTGATATCTAGCAGCCTTTGGCATAAAGGGAGGTCAGAAATATTACAAACTTAAATATATATGCACTAATTTTCTGGGTGTAAATAGCTGTTCTACTTAAAATAATGAAACTAAACATTTTCTCATGTGTGCTTATTTTAGTAATTATTTTTTCTGTTTTATTCTAGCGACAGTGCTGTTAAAAACCTATGTTTCTTACACTTTCATTTGGTCTTACTCTTATTTAACCAGTATTGTTTGGGGAGCAGAGATTACCAGATAAGACATTTGATGATTGTAGCAGTGAGGTGTATTAACTGTTAGCATGAACAAGCACTCATATACTTTAGCATCATTATTACCAAAACTGTCAAGGGAGAACATACAAATGTCTTCCCCACCTTGACCCTCCTGGCTCTTATTCCCCTCTTGTACAGAGACTGAACAAGCTAAAAGTTTCTGTTCCAGACTGGTAAAAGGCTGTGAGTGGCTCTATGGTACAGTCCTGATGGGTGAAATGTAATTAAAAACATTTGCTAGTTTCTCCCCACTGTTTCCTTTCTTCTCCCTTGGATGATGTGGTGGACGGAATTAGAGCAGCCATTTTTCAATAGTAAGAAAATCAGAAGAAAGACAGATGACATACCGTGATCTTAATACCGTTGAAATAATGCCATGAATCTTCTACCACACCCCACATTCATGTACTAAGCGCAGCAAAATCTTATTTGCTTAAGGCAATAGAGTCAGACTTTACTATTATCTCTGGGGCAGCTAATGAACTGTTAAGAAGAAAGGTTGGTTTTCTATTTTGTTGGCTCTCACTTTTAAAAACCAATATAACTACGACTTTATTTACATACTCACTACTGTGAGGCCACCACCTAACCAATGAGGTCTGATGTGATATGGTACATGTCATTTCCAGAGAAAAATGTTTTTTCTTGATAAAAATATTAATATCTTAATGATCATGGGTTGTAAAGATGGGAGCACATAATTTGAAGGCACTCACGAATTACCCACCCGGAGAAAGAAATCAATGTCCGTGTGACAAGTTCAGTGTGTGCCTAAGGGACAGTCTGCAAAAGTCTCTCCACGTTCGCTTGTTTGTTCATTTATTACGCATGGGCAGTGTGCCATGGATGGGTGTGTGCTCAAGTAAGAAAGGGCTGTTACTCTGTCTCTCCCCTTCAAGGATTCCCCCCCCCCCCGTGGTTTTATTCCAGGACTTGAATGTGAAAAAGAGATCATTTATATACGCAAATATTATTAATATCGCGTGGGAGTGAAAATAAAAAGAAATTAGGAAGGAAAAATCAATAAGAGGGCAAAATGAAACTGGAGACTTGCTCAAGTCTCCTCAGTCAATACAATGAAATGAGTTCCTTCTGGAGTGTTCTGAACTAGTGTTTCTGTGATGCCGAGTGCTGCCCGGAATAAGTGGGGCTGCGCTGGGGATAGAAGCAATTTTCACATTATAAATGCTATTATTTCAGCTACGACCGTACAGTGTGCTGGTGTGTAGGGGTGGTCCCTAGCCCTCCAATACTGTACATGGTAGTAGATGTGTTTCTACAGTGCTGGTCCAATTCTATGACTCGCAAGAGGCTAGGATGTATACAGGGCTCTCCTAGGTGCACAAGACTGGAATTTTCCTTTTTGTTCTTCCTAGGCCACAGATATGGGGCAGGTCACTGGGTGGATGTAATTTTCATGTCCTTTTCTCTGACCAGTCAAGTCATTCTCCAAGGAAGAAGAGAGTCTACAGAAGCCTGGGCAAATAGTCAGACCTTAGAACTTCAGCACACAGAAAGGGACTCTGGGGTTTTTTCTCTTTCTTTAAAATGTGATCTTTTTCTTCTTCTTCTTCTTGTGGACTCGAGGAGGAAATAAAAGTGATTTGTTCAACATCTGTCTTTCCCTTGTATTGCGGCTGTTTACAGAGCAACTTGCTTCCTTCAACTCTGATGTAATGTCTCCTTTCTTTAGGAAACAGGTGTCAAAACAAGCAGAAAATCCAATTTTCAAGCAGCTCAAATCAACTTGAGACTTTCTACTCCCAGGGATGCTTTTACCTTGGAAGGCTCCTATGAGGCTCAAGACTTCCCAATTTCCAGTTTTTGTTTCGTTAGTTGTGTTTTGTTTGGTTTCCCTGGGGATGTTTGTAAGCAGTTTTTAACCATCCATCCTGCCCTATCTCTGTCCTCTAGAACATAACATCACTGTTATTGGGATGAAAAACCCTGCACTTTAATTTTAATTGACATAATAATTGTACATATTTTGGAGAACTGTGCTGTGCACATATAATCTCTAATGATTAAGCAGTCTATACATGTGTATAAAGTCAAATGATTAAGCAAAGTAATTTTCATATCCATCACAACAAACATTTATTTTTCTTGTGCTGGTGAAATTCAAAATCATTTTTTAGTTGTTTTGAAATATATAATAAACTGTTTAGCATTTAGTAATTATATGTTGTAATTATAATGTACTATATTATAATACATTGAACGAAACCAGTTATTTTGTACAATTAATATATCCTAGTAAAATATATGATATGATCGTATGTACTTTATTAAAATAATCAATTACTGATTATTTTTATTTAGATAAAATATGTAAGTGCCAGGGCAATTCTGAGCTCCATCATGTGGAACCTCAGTTTTAGGAAAACAGAAAAATAATCTGAGCCAATCTCTATTTATATTGCAGGGATGCACGAGCATTTGTCATCATGTACAATAGTGATAATAGAATTTGCAATGTTATAGATATCTAGAGGGGAGGATCATAATCCCATTTCACAGATGCGGAGATCAAGCCTAATGAAGCTCTAGAACCCCACATAACACTATCATAAAATAGTGAAACTGATTTAAATCCAATTCTGATCTGAATTTTGAAAAATATACTTGCTACCTTGCTCTGTAACTGTCTGTCTGGGTTTGTATATAGAATTTCACATGCAATGGTGGAGGCAGAATTCCCTCACTGGTCTCTGTTACTTACTAGCTGTAAGTAACTCAGATCAGTTCCTTGGTTTTTGTGCCTGAATCTCCCTCTGTGTGGACGAGAGAAAATAATTACCTTGTCAGACTTCGCAAGGAAATACCAGCCCTCATGTCTGTGAGTCTTGGAAATGCTCAGACCACTTACTGACATCAGGTAGATGTGCAAAAATATCTTTTTTCAATTTATATAAACTGCCCCACTCTCTACCATCTTCTTTTCCTCCGTCTCAGAGAGGATTTGTGAAAAGGTATATAGTACAGACTAGTCTAAAACTCATAATCCTGCATCAGACTCCCAAGTGATGGAGAACAAGCTTATCTCATTATACCTGGTCTCTGTGCTCATCTCTACTTCCTGAACCTCACCAGAGAGTGCTGGGCTTGACTTTGCTTTTTTGCATTACCTTGGCACAAGTAAGAGGATAATTTCAGGGAAGTATGGTTTATTTTGCAGCTTCAGTATTAATATGTGGAGGATTTTTCCTCCTTCTTTACCATTGTTTGATAAATGATGGGGCAAATGATGTATTTAACAAGATTGTTCAGTAAAAAATCTTGGCTTCTACAGTAAACTCCTTCAAAATACAGACGAAAGCTTTGTGCATTTCAATGCAACTGGGGAGGGGGTGGAAAACTGGTCTTGTGCCATCCATGCCCGTTATCATCTTCCCGAGCTTGCCATCCTGTCAGGAAATGCAGAATGCTTATGCAACATAAGTTGAGAAAAGCCAGCTTTAGAAAGGGACTGAGAAGCACTTTGAATCCTCAATTTCTGTGAAAGATATATGTCTAGAGTCCCTTTCTGATGTCAAAATGTCACTACTCAATTCCCACGGAGTCGTGACTGCTGATTGCTCTGTTTAACTGACAGGGTCTACAGTTCGGTACCAGTGAACTGGAAGAGATGGGAGCTATGTTCTGCTTGGGCCTTTTCATCTTGGAACTCAAATCTGCAAACTGTAGCCATGAGCTCTTGGCACGAGCTACAACTCTGCTGAATGCGGATGTTCTGGACCACTACCTCCAACGGTAAGATGCTTACAGGGGGATCTGGGATGTCTCAGGTATACTCACTACCAGTATCCTGGTGAAACAGATCAATGGATCCTTGACATACAGAAAATAAGGATGAACTATCAAGTAAAGGTAGGTTCAACTGTACTGTGAGGAAAGCCAGACTTGGAGCTTCACAGATACTAAAAATGTAGAGGTGTTGTCACATGTACATGCATGTGTAGATATAAAACTTAACATATTTATAAATATATTATTATTATGTATTGCTAGTGATAATGTAGCTGAAGTGTGATGCTGCAGAGTTATACATGTACAGATCTTTTTCTTCCAAATTACATTCTTATATGTGTAATGTTCTTGAGCTATTGTTCAATATAAGAATGGGCAAGTATCTCATTGTGAATAGCTAGACGAGTGTCTCTGTCTTAAACTGTATCAAACTGGCACAGAATATGATTCATAATTGGCCGGGAGAAACTAACTCACATGGTGGGGGAATGGGTTGTCTGAGAATAGAGTACCAGTAGTGAGTCAAGCAATGGAGAGCCATTATTCAAATGAGCTTTTTGATGCAGTTTCCTGTAGAAAAATACCTTAGTCCTGCCTAGAATAAATTCAGAGACAGGAAGGGAAAAATAATGACACATAAAAAAAGAGAGGACCGAGAGGCACCAGCAGTTCCAAAGTACAGTCTGTACTTTGAGCAATGGGACTGATGGGGGATTCAGCATCTGCTGGCAAATGAGGTTGCATTTAACCATGCACTTTGCCTCCAAAAGCAAAGGCAAAAGTATTAATATGGGGAAGCCTCTTATTTCCAGCTAAATTTCATTAGTTTTCTGCATGTCACTATTAAATTGCTGTTTCACTGTGGCTTCTTATCAAATGGCCAGCCAAGCATAAAAAGATCTAGTAGTGTCCATTAATACGGCTTTGGAAGGCCTCCATTTCTCTAGGACTTAATTACCCAATGCAGTAATTAGCTCGTTCATCACAGAGTAATGCAGATCTCAGATGACAGAGACTTAAGTAAATCCAGATCCCGACCCCCCGGAGATACTACCACCGTTTGCTTTCCTTTAGGCACCACAACCACTTCCATCTGCCCCTAATTCCTTCAGGATGCCTCAGCACCCAAAGGCTTGGCCCGCTTCACATTGTCTCAGAGTTTTCTGATTCTCTCGCCGACAGCAAAGTGTATCCACCTGCCTCGACTTGGGTGTCCGTTTGTCTTTTCACCCCTTGTCGAGCCATCTCGGATGGGAATGGGGATGACTTTTCTTCCTTCCCGTTCTCTTCCCTTCATCCTCAGCTGCTTGTTGAGGGAAGATTGAGCAGAACTGGCATTGCTTGCTCTCCCTGAATTGATTGTGCCCGTCTGTTTGATCCAATGCAGTAAGGATTAGTTGCCTGTAAACGAGAACAAGAAGACATCTATCAAAAAAATGTCTTTTCTAATTCAAGTCTAAAGAACTCAATGTCAGGCTTCAAATACAATGGCTGCTATGTGGGTTGTCATGAGAAGGTAGCTGTCATACACTTTCCATACCACTGACTGTCAGTTTTCAGCGGTCATAAGTCCAAGGATGCTGAAGCTGGACATTGCCTCTTGACCTCTGCCTCTTCTTTTCTTTATTTTTATTTTTTGCCTTTATTTTAAATTCCAACCACATTTCTCCCCCTCACCCCTCCTCTCACCGCGAATCTCCCCCAGGCCCATCCCTCATTCCCTTCTCCCAATAAATAAGGGCTCCCCTGGGGAGCCAACAAAGTGTGGTACATTAAATTAGGGCCAGTCTAAACCCCTCCCCACTGCACTAAAGCTGAGCATGGCATCCCACCTTATGAAATGGGCTCCAACAAGCTAGTTCATGCACCAGGGATAGATCCCAGTCTTACTGCTAAGGGACACTCAGATAGTTCAAGTTTCACACTGTCTCTCACATACAGAGGGACTAGTTTTGTCCCATGGACAAAACCCAGCTTTCATTCTAGAGTTCATGAGTTTCCATGAGCTTGGCTCAGCCATCTCTATAGGTTATTCCATTATGATCTTGACCTCCCTTGCTCATATATTCACACTGCTCTCTCTTTGATTGGATTCCTGGAGTTCAGCCTGGTGTTTGGTTATGAATCTCTGCATGTGGTTCCAGCAATTACTTGGAGAGAGTTCTAGCTTCTTTGGAGCTGTGGATAGTAGTCGGGTTAACTTTTGTTTTATATGTAATATCCACTTATGAGTGAATTAAATACAATGTTTGTCTTTCTGAGTCTGGGTTACCTCATTCAAAATGATATTTTTTGTTTTGTTTTTGTTTTTATTTTGTTTTTTTGTTCCATCCATTTGCATGCCAATTTCATGATATCACTGTATTTTTACAGTTTAGTAATACTCCATTGTGCAAATGTACCACATTTTCTTTATCCATTCTTCAGTTGAGGGACATCTATGTTGTTGTCAGGTTCTTGCTATTATAAATAAAAATGCTATGAACATAGTTGAGCAAACGTCTTTGGGTATGATTAAGTATCTTTTGGGTATATGCCTTAGAGTGGTATTGTTGAGTGTTGAGATAGATAAGTTCTCAATTGTCTGAGAAACTGCCATACTTATTTTCAATGTGACTGTACAACTTTACACTCGCACCAGTAGTGGCGGAGTATTCCCCAGACTCCATATCCTCTCCAGCATAAGCTGTCATCAATGTTTTTGATCTTTGCCATTCTGACAGGTCTAAGCTGGCATCTCAGAGTTGTTTTGATTTGCATTTCCTTGATGATTAAGAATATTGAACAATTCCTTAAATGTCTTTTGAGCATTTGAGATTTTTCTGCTGAGAACACTCTGTTTAGTTCGGTGCCCCATTTTTAAGTGAATGATTTGTATTTTGATATCTAGTTTCTTGAGTTCTTTATATATTTTAGAGATTATCCCTCTGTCAGATGTGGGGTTGGTGAAGATCTTTTCCTATTCTGTAGGCTGTTGTTTTGTTTTACTTAACATGTTCTTTTCCTTAGAAGCTTTTCAGTTTCAGAAAGTCACATTTATTGATTGTTGCTCTCAGTGTCTGTACTACTGGTATTATATTTAGTAAGAGGTCTCCTGTGCCATGCATTCATGGCTACTTCCCAGTTTCTCTTCTTTCAGGTTCAATATAATTTGATTTATGTTGAGGTCCTTGATCCACTTGGACTTGAGGTTTATGCACAGCCATAGATATGGATCTATTCAATCTTCTATATGTTGACATCCAGTTGTGCCAGCACCATCTGTTAAAGATGCTTTCCTTTTTCGTTGTATCATTTTGGCTTTTTTGTCAAGAATCAGGTGTTCATAGGTGTGTGGATTAATATCAGGGTCTTTGATTTGATTCCATTAGTTCACGTATCTGTTTTCATGCCAATACCAAGCTGTTTTTATTATTAAAGCTCTAGAGTAGAATTTAAAGTCAGGGATGATGATGCCTCTGGAAGTTCCTTTATTGTACAAGATTGATTAACTATTCTGGTAGCTTTTTGTTTTTCCATATGAAGTTGAGTATTGTTCTTTCGAGGTCTGTGAAGATAGCAAATCTCAACAGATAAAATTACAATAAACCCCTGTATCTTATTGGATCACCATGACTTAAAGTTAGAATTCAACAATAACACAAATTCCAGAAAAACTAACAAACTCATGGAAACTGAATAAGGTTCAACCCGAGTCAAGGAAGAAACAAAGAAAGACTATAAATGAAGAAGTAAAGGCTTCCTATAATTAAATGAAAATGAAGGTATAAATACTTAAATGTATGGGACACTATGAAAGCAGTACTAACATGAAAGTTCACAGCGCTAACTGCCTACATAAAAATGTTTGAGGATTCCCACACTAGCGAATTAACAGAACACCTGAAAGCTGTAGCAGAAAAAGATGCAAATTCACCCATGAGGGGCATACACCACGAAATAATCAAGTTGAGGGTTTAAATCAGTAAAATAGAAACAAAGAAACCTTAGCCTCTTCCTAGAGTAACTCGCTCAGCAACTTAAGGGCAGGATGGTTGAACAAAGGATTTGATTAACATGCTCGTTTGGAATATATTTCAATTCAATTTGATAGATGTGTTTGGTAGATAACAAGAGAGAAATTGTTCCTTCCAGTTTTATTTTTAATCAAAACATCTGTTATATTATGAAGCTGTTGATCAAAACAGACTTTGGTCCCTGCTCAAAGGGCATGATGACTATATGACTTGTGAGAAATCCACCTGAAAGCCTCTTAACTCCAAAATATCCCAGGGACCAAATCTCTGCTCACTAAAGGATGACCAAAGGTAAACTCATAAAATGAAATCTGCTGTTGTGAAGTCAGTGATAGGCCGTCTGGGGTATACTTAGTTAGTTTCTCTCTGGTGAATAGAGTTAAATCAAGAAAAATCATAATTATATTTCATAAAATATTTGACAAAATCACTAAAACAAAAAACAACATACACACATACACAAACATGGAGTTCATTTTATGTTGTCCAGCTGCTACTGGGCATGGGTCCTACCCTAGACTGTGGCTGAAATATCAAGTAACACTACATTGGAGACATTGATTTTCCCTTTCCCAGCAGGTATCAATTATCAATTGCAAATAACTTCTCTTGGATAGGGGTGGGTTTTTCTGTCCACTTTAGTTTCTCAATGCTGGGATTTTGTTTGGTTTGAAAAATACCAAAATAAAAGGAAGGAAGGAAGGAAGGAAGGAAGGAAGGAAGGAAGGAAGGAAG
>JABTXL010000003.1:3791338-3816643 GCA_025134845.1 Neodon shergylaensis | reverse complement strand
AGAGAGAGAGAGAGAGAGAGAGAGAGAGAGAGAGAGAGAGAGAGAGATGGTAGTAGCAGCAGTAACAATTTTGTTTTGACAGAGGGCAAGTGGCTGAGATCTTAGCAGCCCCCAAGCATGGTTCAAAGAACTTTAGCTAACACAGTTCACACACTCAAAGCCTCTGCAGTGGTAGAGATGTGGCAACCCATAGCCATTTTTAGATTTTACAGGTTGAAAAATAAATACATTAAAGAAAATGAAATGACTCGGGTAAAAGCGCTAGCCAACAAGCTGATGACCTGAGTTCAATCCCTGGAACACCTATGCCTACAAATTACCTCTAACCCACACAATATATACACCATGGCGTATGTACCTCTGCCACACACAAAATAAAGAAATGCAAGTTAAGTTAAATATCTCAAAATTCCTTTCATTCCTGAAGTTGTTTTGCTTATTCTCGAAGCCATGGGCATTCGTGTCTTCTCTCATCTTATATGGTTAGGAAACCAAGGCAGAATTACAAGGGTGATGCAAAGATCATGTTTGATGGTATAAAAAGTATGTTTGTCTTGACCTTGATAAGAGGGCATTAAAGAGGACAATGATGAGGAGTGCACAGGGAACAATAAAAAGAAGTTACAGAAACATGTCACACAAAATGGGGGCACAAGCGCTAGATGTCCTAGACGTGCAGAAAAACAACTTGGTGTGAGAAAATGTGAAACCAAGCCAAAGCCAGAGATAGAAATGGAGCAAGATGGACCTTTAAAAGGGAGCTTCAGTCTCCTTATGAGGATCTCAGTTCACCACATGTTTCATTTCTGGGATGGATATTTGGGGAAAAATAAATTGTGATTTGATTCTTCCACTAATTTGTGACACTGAGACTACAAGTGTGTCCTAGTAACAGAAAAAAAATTTTCAGCAATGGAATAACTCATTATAGACTTGCTGACTGTATTTGTGGAGAGAAGCTAGTGTATTAGAAAATGGAGTTACAGTGATATTTTGTAATGACTGGATATTCAGTGCTTTGTCATGTGGCTTTGATTTCAGACGTTGACTACTGTCCTGGGGTTGGTCAGTGGTTAAGAAAATGACTACAATGACGAGATGGAATAATAGTAATAGAACAGTTGGACTTATGGTGCAGATACAGCATGCATTTCCTTAAACCGGCCCTAAGGAAGTCGTTATTCCTATTATTACTTGTTCGTGTGTAGGGAGTAAAGGCAAGCTGATCAAGGTATATCAAATGTTTGACTTAAAAAAAATCTATCGTGTTTTTCATTATTTCAAACACAGGTCAGTGATTTCATTTTTTCTTTCTTTCCTGAAACACATCACAAATTATTCTATACTATAAACATAAAGCAAACAAAGCCTTAGAAAATTGTTTCCATAAACCAGTGTTCTTTCTCAAATCAACAGCCCATCTAATTTTAGTACAAAGTTCAAGTTTAGTATAGCACCTTCCCTGGGAGGGAACTGTACATGAAAATTTGTCCAAATATTCTCAATGCTGTATTCATTAACTACTTGAGCCACAAAATGGAAGTAGCTCATTTAACTTTGTTACTCTGTTTATGCATTAATAACTTGGGAATAAACTAGAGAAAGCTCTAACTCATTACTGCACTCTTAGAAAAGGCTGCACTTTTGTCTTTTTGCTTAATCTGAACTATTGAAGGTTTGCCTCAGAAGAGAATGATGCAGTATGTTAACCAAGCAAGGTGACACAATATTCTTAGAGATGTTCTGAAGATCTAGAGGTATCACGCACCCCAGACGGAGCCTTGGATTTATCACTTATCCATTGCCCTTCCAGGATATAGATGCTTGAGAATTGAGCTTTTTCATCAGATAAGCATTATTCAGTTAATTTCAGTGATAATAATACCTATTGGTAGCTTAGCATATATGCTAGACACTATTTTCAATTACTATTCACATTAAGTTTTACAAATCCCCTGAAATAGTACTAATATATAAATATTATTGCTTTTATTATACATTGGAAAAATCAAGGTACAGAGTGTTTAAATAATCTGTCAAAGATCTGACAACTACTCAGGGTTAGAGATCAAAGTTAGACTGTCGCAGGTAGATTGTGGGACCAGTGTGTTTAACACTGTGCAAGTTTGACCAATAGAAGTAGTTTTGTTGAAATCATGCATTGTTTTGTTTTCCAATCAAATGTATCTGCCTCAGGTAGATTTCTGTTATAAAAAAATAGATGGCCTTCATGAATTCTAAATGTCCTTGTAGAATTAATGAAAAGCAAGGCTTGTTATGTCATGGGAAAACTAATGAGGTTAAGTGTAAGGACTCGGTGACCAATATAGCTCAGCTGTGTCAGTGGCTGGCAATCATGAAGATCACATCCTGAAGTTACTGTAAACTAAAGTATTTCTAAGGTATTCCGGCTTTCAATTTTATCTACGAAGTCTATGGGGGAGGGTTGGAGGGATCTGTACTCACCTCCCTTTGTCTCTAATAGTCTTACGAAAGAAGATTCCAATATTGAGATGGAAGCTGATAAAATCCTCACATTGTAGTGCATGTCCACCCACCTGTCAAAAACATCCCAAATTCTGCATGCCAAACTGACAAATCAGATCTGTTTCAGGAACTTGAAACACCATGACAAAATGACAAAATTCTTATATGATATATACTAGGTAGTATTTATTATAGTCATGAGTGATTTTGAAAATTTAGGCTTGCAAGTATGGCTTCAAAATAGAAGTGTGAGTGGCTTCTGAAGATGTTCAGTGTAAGTCTGTATCACTGGTTACTGAGCAATGCACCAATGGGAATCATCATGTCAACATGATTTTGGGATCCTGATATATAGAAAATGACTGGATTGATTTACTTTTTATCCTTAATATACCCAAGTGTTTCTGTTCTTATAAGCTCTTTGAAGGCCTTTCAACAGAAGCTGGTTCACATAGATTCACAGCCAGAGCTGTCTTCTCCTTGATTGAGATTTTTCACTGATGTTTTTATCAAATCAGATGGTTGCTCCTTACTCCATAGCAGGACAGATTAGGCATCTCTAAAACTCCAACTTTTTCATGTGGTATAAATGAAGGCCATAAATAGTCTAAAATAAGTTGGCATATATAAAACAAAACTAGTGGAAACAAACATTTATCTGGTTATATTCCATACATAAACAGAGCTAGGGAAAAAAATCTTAGTGGTCTGGATAACTGATGTTCTAGAAAGGAGGATTTCCTGACCTCAGAAATTTTTCTTTATTACATAGAAAATAATATTATACTAGCATATGCATGATTTCAATTCAAGTCAGCTCACATCTGTGTATGTGTATGAACACACACACACACACACACAGTATTCAGTGGGAGGAGGAAAGGAAGAAAGGGAGGGAGAGAAGGAAAAAGGAAAGAAAGAGAACTAATGAGAGAAAGATTCAAGAAGAAAGGAGAAGGCAGATGACAGAAGCTTGCAGGATAAAATGAGAAGCTGTGTTTAGCTTATTGAATTCTGGTTTTCCAGAATTACTGAATTAAAGTAAAATGCTGAAACCATATGCAAATTAAGTTCTTTGGCTCTTGTACAACGTTCTTGAGCAGACATGTTTGTGAATAGATTGGGTAAATATTCTTACTGTCTCACATTGAAAAGAGTCTTCCAAATATAAGGGAGTGAGTTCCATGCAAAGATGAACAGAGCCTATCTTGGGTTATCAAGAGGAGTTTGTCAAGCACTTTTAAAAAGTTAGCAGGAGGTGTTGCCAAGTATCATGCATGAATGAAAATAAGTAGATCTGACTTTATTTTTACTATAGTCATATATACTTAAGTGTAAATTTAAATCTACAGGCCTACCATTCAAAAAGGACTGTCATACAGAACACACAATTGCAAATGATCACATTGCAGCAATCAAAACTCTGATCATTCCCCAGATAGCCTCCAGTTAGTTCCATTGCAATCTACTCTTGATTCAACTTTATATCACCAAACAACTCCACCTTGCTTTCTTTCCTACAAGTTCATTCTGAATTTTAAGAATCTTAGATGAATACAGCCATTTGGCATGGTGTCTTTTTCCTTTAGATTTAATTTGTAGAGTGTAAGGAAGTAGACGTATATCATGTTCTAATATGTTTGTACTTTTTACAAGTTATTTTCCAAGAAAACGAATAGCTGTAGAAGAAAGTACTCATCTAGACTTCCATGACTCTTCTGTTTTGGGAACAGCCTGAGCTAAACCAATCCTAGGCTATTTTCACTAGGTGTTCACCATGCCCGGCATATGCTTCTTACAGATGATCACACCACTGGCTCTTTTCTTGGCATCTCAGTCTTATCTTAAATGTCCTAATCTCATCTTAATTTTGACTACAGTAAATTTTTTATGACCACACGGCCTAAAGTAGCACTCTGCCTTACTACTCCTGCGCCAGCTCTAACTCCCCACTTTCTGTCTTCTCCAGATAGAATGTATAAAGTATCAGAGAGAGAACTTAAGCTGCCTTGTTCAAAAGCAGACCCCTAGCACTTTTAGAAAAATGCCTGGTGCATGGGAGTAGTCAATCAATAAATGGACAAGAAAATTCTTTGCAGGCCTGTCATAACATGTTTGTTGGAAAACATATTATGTTTATGGGTTAAAAACAATACAGTTCAATGCAATTGTTGCTAGTTGAAAGAATGCCTTCAAAGTATCCTGATGAAAGAAGTTTATAAGCCTTGATAGGGAACGATATTCATAGTTTTACCCTAAGTCCTTTCTCATTCAATTATCTATAGTATTTTTTTAATACTTAGTTTTATCTAAAGCAGCAATGGTCATTCCTTTCTTTATTATATGATTCTACAATACATAATAATGATGAGATAATTGATATTATGAACTAAAATTACAGATCAAAATGATAGATGAAACTGAACTAGGATAATGAACTCCGTTCTGGGTTTCTCTTGTGATCTTCCTCAGAAGAGCACACAGTTGCTTGTTATTCACAAGGGCTTTAGTAAAATTTCCAGAAATGACATCAGAGAAACCATGAGTGCTAGCACGGATGCCCTTGCAATCTTAGCACTGGGGAGGAAGATCTCTGGGCATTCCTGGCTTTCCAGCCTAGTCTAATTGACAACAGACTTGTCTTGGTGACAATCTCTCTCTCCAAAGACAAAAATAAAAGCAGCAGTGAACAGACTAAAATGTTGTACCAGCTGTAGAGTTAACAGATAATGACATCACTTCTGTACAGGTGTGGATAAGGGGAAAGGAGAAGAGAAGAGAAGAGAAAAAAGAAGAAAAATTAAAGAGAGAATGGATTTAGAACATGATAGTTCACTTGTGAGTTACAAAATTGGACACAGCCCCAGTAGATTGCCTAAGTGTTTTTGTTCTCAATTTCCATTCAGTAGTTTGGTTTATATGCTTTCTTGGGAGGATGCTGTCCACACTGTGGGTGCTGAATCATAGGACTCTAGGGAAAAAATTTTTCTCACAATCTTATTAGTACGAAGAAATTGCAGGCAATAGGTGCACACACTTTTCTTGGGAGTCATGTTTCCAAAACTTGTATTATTATTGAGGTAAAAACATTAGCTATTGTTGCATCATTTATATAGACATTTCAAATTGTGAGAGGCACGAAACACAATAATCCATCATAAGTAATAGGTTGCATAATTTTCTGAGATGACTTCTCTGTATTAACAAAAAGGAAGACAAAAGAAGAGCAAGGACATATTTGTCACGTGATTGAGAAGCAACCCTGTTTCTAAATAATACTGTTGTGTGCTGCATTCCTGGGGGTACTGACAGCTCCTTATAAGGCAAACGAATATTTCAGCTTAAGTTTACAGGCAAAGCATGAGTTAATCACAATATGTTCTTTGGTCCCTTAGCAAACTGCAGGGGGCAAGAGTGAGCTTGTGTAAATGCTGAACACTCAGATATCCCTCGGTGCTCTCTTCTCACGCGTGCTTTTAAATCTCCCAACTTGTGGTTATTATTTTTCAGCACTGAATTAGTGAATCATTTTACATAGCGCCATTATGCAAAATAAAACGATACTTTGTTTCTCTGCATTGGCCAATTACTGGGTGGAGAAAATTGGACTCTTGAAAGACACATGTGTGCCTAGCTTGGCAGATTACAGGAAAGCCTGTAAAATACTCCCAGATGCTCCATGCAAAGGAGGAAAACTCAGGAGTGAGTAGCAAATCGAGGTGAATTTCAAAGTAAGATTCATTGATTCCAAACAAAAGACAAATATACCCATAGATATGAGGCCCCCTGGAAGATCAACAAAGATAGAATTTTACTACATTCAGACTTCAGACAATTCCATCCTTTCCTTTTTGGCTTTCTGCCATGGCTGTGCTAGAATAAATTAAGGCATATGATTCCTAATCATATAACAAACAGACACTGACAATGAACCAATTCATTTTTTTTCTCAAAAAAATCAGAACACAGAATATGTGGAAAAATCTGGATTTGGGCTACTCTTCTCAGAAGGCCTTCATTCCATATCTCCTCATCAGTATTTAAAGTGGCTCCCCGTGACAGGGCTGCTATGTGAATATCTATATGCCATAACCATAGTCTCTTTCTGATGTTGGGAAATATCTCCAGAGCTTGTTTTTCATTTGCCATAAAGTTTCTTAAACATGACTGCATATAAGTTAGGTAAGATAAGGTGTGTACAATTAGGATGTATTTCTTGATTCCCTGGCATCAAAAAAAAATGCCTTTTAATTGAGAAAACCTCAATGAACTGACAGTATAGGAAAGCAAACTTAAAGGAAAAAGCATGATATGGTTGATAACCTGAGAATAACCAGAGCAGGAAGGCTATTGTCCTCCATTTAATGAGGGTAGAGCAAAGAAGAACCTCTTTGATCCATCTGTCGAAGAGTCTCTGTCCACTAGAAACTGCACTCTTAAGCAGAGGAACGTTACACTAATCAATGACTTCACAGGGAGAACCAAAGCACCCTTCTTTCTGTTGTTGAGTTCTGAGCTCCAGATTATGCTATAGTTTGCTTGAACTGGAACCCATGGCCTGAGGAAAGACAGAGTGTATGAAACGGTCCTTGGGGTTAGTTGCCTAGGATACAGGATATATTAGTCATGGTTATCTAATGGAACAGAACCAGTAGGACAAATGTAAGTATATTAAAATATTTTTAGACCAGTTTACACGGGACTAGTAATGACAGTTGTCTTATATCTGAAAGTCTAGAACCCATTAATTGCTCATTCCTTCAGGCTAGGTACATCAACAATCATAGTAGTGACTGTTTCAGGGCAGAGAGGCCAAGACCTCAACAGTTTCTCAGGCCATAAACCCAGGTGCCTCAGAGCTTCCGATCTGGCACTAAAAATGTGAAGGCTTGCTAGAGCATCTCTGGTCCTTAGTCATTTATGGAATCCTGGAAATACTGGTTCTGGCATTGAAACAATTTTTTCATGCAATATATTTTAATCATGTTTGCTCTTTCCCAATTCCTCCCCAACTCCCTACCCACCCAGCTTTGCTTTCTTTCTCTCTCTTTCAAGCAAACAAATAACAAAACCAAAATAAACAAACCTAAGACTCAAGAAACACATAAAAGCCGAAACCCACACAGGTTGCATGCATACTGTTACAAACCTCTGTGAGTTTTTATATGCAGTTCATCAGTGTCCAAAGGAAGTTTCTTTGTTCTTAGCCAACACATCTGGCTCTTACATTCTTTTTGTATCCTCTTCCATGGTGATCCCCAAGTCTTAGAGAAGAAGGGTGTTTTATACACACACACACACACACACACACACACACGAGCATTTTGCTCTCCATGACCTACTGACCTCTATAGTGTGTCCAGTATGCTTTCCTATGATGGCCTCCATTTTCTGTAAAAAGAAGCTTCTTTGATGAAGGATGAAAGCTATACATCCTTGGTTTCATTTCCAGCACAGAGCCCTAAACTGGGGGTAACAGACACGATCAAAATAATGTATCGGCTTTAAATAAATCTCATTTAGTTATCAAATCACAAGTCTCCTTTAATCTATAGCAGATTATATTTTCTTTTCAAATCTTACTTGATCTTTTTCTAAAAGACTTTAGGAAAAATATCTCCCATTTCAGTATTCTTGATGTTTTTCCTCAGGATTATTCATAGAGTATGTAGTTTAGCCAAGAGTGGTACAGGAATGGGGTCTTCCTCTCTGGGCGCATCCTACCAACACTCATAGGATATGTTTTCATCACTTTAGGAGTGATTTACCCCTCTTTAACATAGTGTGTGTAATTTTGCCACCATGAAATTTTTGTTGCCACTTTGTAATTCCTACAGGTCTTGTGGAATAAAGTCTTGATATTCTATCATTCATTTACCAGTTTCAGCATCTATTCAATTCCCCTAAAACAGTTATTATTATAATAAGTACAAAGTGGTTATTTTTTAATTCCATCATTTCCTTCACTTTTGTTAGCTGGCATTTTATTGTGTGAGAGAGATTACTGTCAGGTGGTGACATACATCTATAGTTCCAGACTCATAGACAAAGGCAAATTAATGGCTGCAAAATCTAAGCTAGCCTGGTCTACACAGCCTGACCATGTAAGAAGATACTATCGCAAAAGAAAAAGAACCAAAATAAACTAACAAAGAGGAGCTACTGTGCTCTCCTTTTAATATGCACACATTTCATTTTATGTCTATGGATTTCTGGATTAGTATTTTCTTCAAAAATTTACAAATTATTACTGGCATTAGTTTGATGCTCAAATCATCCTAAATTTGAGTCATAGACAGCCAATCAGGTGATGTCTGCATCCTTTGAGAAAGCTCTGATTTTCCTGGTACATCAAGATGTTCTGGGCTCATTGAACAGTTTTCAGCCCATCCCTGGAATCCTCCCACTCCCCCGGAATCCTTCATCCTTGTTTCAGAGGTGATATTTGGAAACCAAGGCCTAGGTATCAGGGGTGGCTCTTACTTCTTCCATAGATTAAACTTATGCAAGCACTAGTTTTTCAACCAGTTGGTCGTTAAAGCATTTTTTAATCAGCAACAGGCTATTTTTGAAATGACGGGTGTGGTCGACCGGTAGTTAGAATTAACCAGACCAGCTCAAAAACAAGGAATATAATTTTAATAATTGAGATAAAGAGAGACTCAAATGACCAGGGTCCAGCGAGAATCACGCTCAGAGGAGAAAAAGAGACAAAACAAGGGGCGGGCACCTGGATCCCCAGGTGCTTCTTCCTTAGCCCCAGGCGGCCCCACCCTAGCCAAATGTGATTGGCTGAGTTTCCCCATCATTGAAAATGCCCAAGCAATATTACACAGTAATGAATTTTTAACTTGTTACTAGAAGTTGCTATTTTCTACCAGAAAATAAGAGTAGGACGATATAAATGAGTCCCCAAAAGTGTGGGTGAGGATTAGTACTGCCTTCATTACATTCTGTGCCAGGGGCCTCCCTAACTTTGTTTCAATTGTATTTTACTGCTTCCAAGGAATCTTCTATATAAAATCCAATCCATCACCAAGAAACTCGATGTCCTCCACATTCCCATTCAGGTTTAGACTAAATCCTGTTGTCCAAGTGAACACACAGTGTTTGAGTTCATGTTCATCCTAAAGATGAACAGAGGCAGCTGACTCTGGAACCTCATTGTTATGAATGGAGTGTGCCCACCCTCCACCACACACAATAAGAGAAGGTGGTGATGGGAGCACTGCTCCATCATCCCCCAAATGAATTCCTGGTGCATCTAACCCTGTAACGTGTTCAGTGTCAGCTTCAGCTCATCTGCATTTCGTTTCCCACGGTGCTAGTTGATTTTGTTCATGCTTTGAAAAGTAAATGATGACATTCTGCTGGAAAGATGTCAGCCTATGTATTCTTTAGAAAGTAAAGAAGTGCATCTCACTAAGAGATGGCAGAGGCATGCTTTTTATACTTCATAATTTTAAAGAGTTTGGTGGTGCTGGTGTGTGTACGTGTGTGTTGTATTGGAAAGGATATTTAGAAGGTAAAACATGGTAAATCCAGGTTTGTATGTAATTCCGAGAATGTCCTGAAGTTGTAGAAGAATTCACATTGGTAAGCGTATATCATCAGATGCTTGAGTAAGCCTGCGTTAGATATTTAAAACCAAGAGGCCTGAACGCAAGACAACAGGTTTACTTCTTGGATGACCTGAAGACTATATGGAAGGGAGAGGAGCTGGAAACAACCAAACAGAATGTCAAAGCACAACATGCTTCCTCTTTATCTTCCTGTCCCACTCCTTTCCCCAACTTCACCTTCCCTTTCTTCTAGCTCCTCTTCTCTCTGTCCTCTCAGCCCCTCCCCTTCCCAGATTTTCAAAGTATCTGTCATTCTTTCCTCTCATTTACTATTCTATTTTTGTTTCTGTTTTTCTTTGAGATAGGGTTTCTCAATGTAACAGTCCTGGCTTTCCTGGAATGCAGTTTGTAGGCCAGACTGGCCTCGAATGCACAGAAATCCACCAGCCTCTGCTTCCCAAGTGCTAGGATTAAAGATGTGCACCACCACTGCCTGGCCACTGCTCATATACATATATATTTTTTAGATCAAAAATACCGTGGAAAGACACATGAACTAACTAAGACTTAAGTAAGGCTTTGTTTTAGATTGGAAGGATTGAATCTACTAAAGAAGCTCATGGATGTTATATAAAATATGTGGAGTCACAGGAATGTGTGACAGGCAATGTAAGTGGTATGAAAAATCATCCCAGAGATTTCTGTGGTCTAAATTCATCCAGTCCCAATTAGTGAAACTCGACGAACTTTGTTCTTCTCTTCAGAGTGGGCACCTCGTCTGTTTAAATAGTTCTGCACACATAGGAGACTCTCAGTAAATGAACACATCACACAGCACATTTACATTTTTTATTACAACCATTTTTATCTCTCCTCCCTCATAAAATTGTAGCGTTACCAATTCTGCCTTTGATATCCACTGCTCATTCATAATGGAGCATCGGCCATGTGGAAATGACTTTCAGCAAAGATATCTCATGGCCACCATGCTGTCTCTGTATTTTAAGCCTTTGTTTCTTTGTTTGTTTGATTTTTTTTTAGTTTTCTTTTCCACAGGTAGTCATTTATTCTCTCTACCTTTAGACCTTTTCCTCTTTTGCTTTTCTCCAACACTTTGCTTTTCTTGTGTCCCTTCTGGCCTCAAAGCATTGGAAAGTCCTCAACATTGTTTTTCCTTTGGCTGTCTTCCTGTGTTGTTGTTTCCAGTAGGGACTCGGCTGTCTTTTCTATTCTTTTTCTTCTCCATGATCGTTTTCCTATGCAATCACATCACCCTCCAAGACTTGCACTACTATTATGGGCTGAGAAATCTCTTTGAAGAGATGAGTGTAGGTAGAGAAGAAACATTATGCTGTGGACTGAGCGCTAGGATGCTCCAGCTTCTAAAGAATTAGGAGATGAATGTGAGTTCCAAGAAGCTTGAGAATGTGTGACCATAGGATTTGCAGGAACATCAAGAGAGGTCTGTGTCTCTGAACCCAGTAGTAAAACCCAGTAGAAAAAACACTAAAAGCTATTTTCATGTAGGTAGAATGGTGACACACAGTGAACTTGAGTTTCCAACCATGGATATTCTGATAAGTTCATTCTCGGAAATGACAATAACATTTCTATTTCATTTGTCATTTTTAATAGGTAGCAATTCAATAAATGTTAAGTAAACTGGATTTGCACTCTGCCCCTACCACAGAGAATCCCAGACTGGTTGTAGTAATTTGACCCCTTGAACCAGGTGACCCAATTTTAACTGTAATTTTTCCTAAGTCGATGGTTTGATCTTTGATGTGTTGCTTATATGCTTGAGTTTCCTAACACATAAAAGGAAAAATAATAGTGTCTTCATCTTGCTACTCTAGAGATTACATGAGAGCATACACTGAAAGGGTTTAGACAATACTTTAAAGCCATCACTCACTATTATGCTATTAGCCTACAATTTGATATTCCCCTATGTGTTGAATCATCAGTGTATAATGTATGTCCAAATTCATAGCGCTTTTGTGGAAGTCAAGCCAACCCGGGTGTATGTAAAATGTTCCATGCACCTCTCTCTCTTTCTCTCTCTCTCCCTGTGTGTGTGTGTGTGTGTGTGTGTGTGTGTGTTTCTGTCTGTTGGCTGAATTACTGGGAAGGACATTAAGATTTGGTACTGTAGTTGACTGACTTAATCTTCCATTTGGTTTAACCCTCAGTGATAATATTATAGTGTTACAGGGGCTATTAGCACTATGCAGCCTCAAATTATTCCATTCCCAGTCATATGTTGTGTAATTTATACTCCGAATATACTATTGCCTGATGACAGGAAACATAAAAGTACTGATGTGCACACTTGTGACAGTTACTTAACATGTATTCATCTGATTAAAATTCTCACAGAGTACATCAAGGTATCTGCAGCATTTTGAAATGCAGTGTTAAAGAGAGGAAATTCAGTGACGATTACATTCAATTGGATTTTCCTTTTCAGGAAATAAGCATTTTCTTCTAAAGCTACTTGACGTTACTTGTAAAGAAGTGTTTGAAAATGAAATGCTGAACCTATCTTTCCTGTCTCGATGTGTGTATGACCCCAGTATATGGCACATTGAAAGGAAATTATCTTTATGAAAGCCAACACAATGAAGAATGAGTCTATATCAATAGAAATGTTTTGAATAATAAAAAGAAAGAAAATTTAGGTATAAAATATAATCGTTTCTTATGATGGTCACATAATGCAATATATCATTTCATAATTTATCTTCAATATGAAAGAAGATATTAAATAGTAAATGGAAAACAGTAAATTTGTCTATATGGATTATGAAGATTATTGAAGGTTATGATTAATTAATTTTTGATATATATATGTGCTACTTATAAAAGATAAAATATCTTTACCTCAGTCCACCCTTCACTGTCATAATGAAAATTAAAAAATAGTTTGAAATTCGAGTTCTTTTTCAAATTTGTATATGACTATGTGTTTATGGGAAAAATGCTAGACAAAGCTCAATTTTACCAAAATCCCAAGAGGCAGACCTCAGATTCTTAGATCTGAGCTAGGCAAGATGGCAAAAGCCATCCCAACCCCTGGGAGGCAGAAGCAGAAATATTGCCACAAGTAGAGGGCAGCCCGATCCAAATTGTTAGCTTGAATTGTCTCAAACAAAACAGAGGCATAAGCAAAAGATTCTTAGGCTTAAACTGTTAACTGCAGGAAACACTTAGAATACAAACACTTTAAGTGTTGTACTCAATTATGCTCAATGAAGCTAACCCCATCTTCCGGCTCTGAGTCACCTCCTAGAGACGACTCCTTTAAAAAAAAGGCTTATTTTTTAAACTGACTATGACATGGTATTAGTCACAATTTGTTATGCCATAAAGACTCCTTAGAATTTTACCCATGGTTCACATAGACAATAAAAATGCTCGTCAACTATGCTCCTAGCATCCTAACACCATAGAGCTTTCCTTCTGAGATGGATTCCACTGTTTGGAGCTTCTGTGGTTTATTATATTGTAATTAGCTGCTGGGGATTTCACAAGGTAAGCATTTCCATCATCTACTTCAGCAGCCAAAGGCCAGATGCTTGTATTCATTTGTTGTGAGGCATCCCAGAAACCCTCTTACCTCACTTGAGTTTTTTTAGCCCCTTACCTGATAATTTCCTTTGGACAGGAAAAAGCAATGAGTAGAAAATGTAGTCCGAGGGGATAACCGAGGAGTTTATGAGACTCACTAAGATTCGCATGGATTTATGAGGACAACTACCATGAGTCAAGGGATGAAATTCAAGCCTCTGTCCTGGCAATAAATCTGTCCATCTCTCTCTTTGCAAGTTCTGTGCCACTGAACTCGAGCAGGAAGTACCCAGCTCATTGTGATTCATTTCTACTCCTCAGTATCAGCTTCCAGGTCATAGCAAAGCCCTAGTCTTAGATTTAGGCATAACATCATAATAAGAGACAAGGATTCAGATGTGCCTTTTTTTCTCTCAGTTGTGTCTTACAAATGACTTCTACTGTGATCCAGTTGGAAAGATCACAGAACACTGAACACATTTCTATCTTCTCGCACAAGTCGAGAGGATATGCCTCCATAACAGACATTCATTTCATTAAATCGGCACTAAAAAGAAGCATTAAATAAAACATCTTTTCCACAGCAGTCCTGGTAAGCTCTGACTATATCTCATAGAAATGGATGTGGATATTGCCTTCCTTATTCTAATATTGTGTATGTATACATAATTCATCAAACATGCAGAGCCACATGAATAGAATTTATGGAAACACCCCTGAAGAAAAGAAAAGCCTCAGAAGTTCTAAGCAAATCTCTACTAAACTTCTTATAGGAAATATTGAAGCAACACTGATTAAAGAGTGTGTTAAGATGCTCAGTGGTGGTCTACATCTTTAATCCCAACACTGGGGAGGCAGAAGCAGGTGTATTTCTGTGACTCTGAGGACAGCTTGATCTACAAAGTGAGTTAAAAGACAGCCAGAGATGTTAGGGAAAGAAATACTGTCTCAAAACACCAAAAGAAAAACAAAGAAAGGAAAAAATAGTGTGTTACATTTCTTCCACGATCAGACCTATTATTTAAAAGACTATTGTTATCATCACATATTCAGGATTTTCCTGAAAGCAGAATCCGAAGTTGATCACTTTTAATGGAGATAAGAGAGTATCTGTTTGTTGTCCCATTTTCATAATTCCAGACTTCATTTTATCACGAATCCTTCCTTGGGGAATTAAGGAAAGTGGCAGACTGATAGGAAGTCCAACAGAGAACAATATTCATCTAGTTAAGTGGAAAACTTGGACATTATTCTCAGTTTGTTCTCTTCCTTCATTTTCTTTCTCTAATCAGGTTAGAAACCACAGCTTATTAGTTCCCATTTTGGGGATCGTCCATGCTAGCTCTTTGAGAACATAGGCATTATTGAATTCAGACTGCCCTGGAAATTAACTGTGCATTCTCTCATGCATATATTGAAACTCCAATCCCCCATGTAGCCATATTCAGACACAGACTCATTATCGAAGTAATTAATGTAAAATGGGGTCATAAAGGTAGGACCCTAATTTGATAAGTTCAGTGATCTGTGATAAGAGACACTGGAGAGTCCTCCCCTTCTCCATGCATAAACACCCCAAGGAAGGACTGTGCAATGACCCAGGGAGAGAGTGATCATCTGTAAGCCAGCTGCATCACCTTCACTGGAAGCAGAACCCAGTGGTGCCAGAATTTATCTTGTGCTTCCAGCCTCTAATGCCATGAGAAAACGTGTTTCTATTGTATCTAAGTCCAACTACAAGAGTGTGGAGTCAGCGATGTTAAATACCTCATAGACTCCAAACGATTATATAAAATTGTATAATACCATGAAAACAAGGTATTATTACAGATAAGAACTAAGCACTTGGGAAGGTCACTTCATCCAGCTGCACAGAGACAAGGACAATGGGTGTAGAACTTGAGTCTTGTGGCATTACACTTGTTTGCATCTCAGCTTTTCAATCTGGGCCAGGCCTCTTGTTCAATGTTCTACTTTATTCATAGAACTTTTCTACAGCTATCTAACTCTGGTGCTTAGATACTCTACCTAAACCCTAAAATTCCCATGGTAATACTTCACTTTCACCACAAAATCTCATTTAAACATCTCAGAGGGTTCCCAAGACACTCCCCAAATCCCTTACCTTTATTTTAAAATGTGTTCAAAACAGTCCAGGTAATTATAGTGTATTATCTTTGTCTCAAGGTCCAATTGTCAAATTCTCAATCCTCCTCATTGTACCAAGGGCATACCATGCTCTTTTTAATTAATCATTAAATTAAAATTTTAGGTTAACATTCCAAATAAAATGTTGCTTCTTGGGATCCTCATAGGTGTGCCTCACTCTTCATAGCCATATTTATAATTCTTTCCAGAAAATATTTTTTTCTTCCCTTTTGCAAAAGACTGCACTTAGTGCATAAGGCTCTCTTCAGTGCCATATGTTACACAAGGCTCTTCTTAGGTTCCCCTATAGTGATCTCCTGCTTAGAACTCTTTTTGGTATTTTCTTGAAGTTCATTTCTTGTGGCCTTTAGTTATGCTTTAATCCCTAGTTGTCTCATGTTTGGAGATGCCAAAGGATTCTTAAACATAAATTCAAATCTCCAACCAACCAATAAACCTGCTATTCAATACACAGTTATTAAACCTTAACTTTTGTCCAGGCTTTGCAAAATGAAAATGACATTGTTTACATTGGTTAAGGCTGTAGGAAATCCTTCAGGCAGTAGGCTTTAAATTACCTGCCCACTTGGGCGTGGCCTCTTATATTATAAATGCAGATGTAAAGTGCGCACTCACTGTTGGATTCGGTTGCTGTTCCCATTTGAGTAGAGGATTGTAATCTGTGAGTCTACCCCTAAATCAATAACCCTTTATTATACTCATTTCTGAGCTAGTGTGGGATTTCTTTTTAGTGTCTTTCTTCTGGCATCCAACATGGAGCCTATCTCCACACCTACTGGGCAGACGGGTCTAAAAGGCCCAAATGGTTCAGGGCCCAAAATGTTTCCCACCCCCATCCACCTGGCTTGCTTTCACCTACAAAGCAGTTTTTTGTAAAACCTGCAACAGCTGATCTAAGCATGCGGTGACTTGGAAGTTTCCCAAGAAGAATATTTTCTTTCTCCTGAGTGTATTTCATATCTAAGCCCAGTGTTTCAAATGTACTCAACATATTAAAAAAATATTTACTCAATGCATAATAGTATCTATGCCATCTACTCAAGATTGGAAAGAATGTGCAAGAGTTTCCTCTTTGTCTTTCAATAACAACAAAGCTTCAATAGTGATGTAATTCTTAGGAAGATAGCATAGTGTAGAAACCATAGAAAAAGTTCCACAGTATTGAACTATTAATCTCATTCCTTTGCTCATTCATTATCTCAGTGCAATTGTTTACAAACCGTCCTTCCTTATTTGAAACTCTCAGCATAGAGTCTGGTTTATATATAAATCCTTTTAGTCTCTGAAATCATATTTGTAACCATTCAAAAACATGGACAAAGAAACTTGTTATTTCTTCTCTATTTGTCTTTCAATGGCCAACAGTTCCCCCAAGTTTTTCTTGTCTCAAAGATGAAAACATAGTTAACTGATTCTAACACACAATGAGGTTCCTAGCTGGACTTTGAATGAGGCAAAGGGAAAACAAACAAAGCAAAACAAAATGAGCACAAACCCTCCCTGAAGTATATGTATGTAACAAAGGTCTTAGGGACAAGTGTGTCATTTGCAACCAGCTTTCAATACAAGCATCTCTGTGCAGAGAGAGATATATTTGTTATATTTCAGGAGAAAATCTTGACAAGCAACCACACAGGTTCTTAACAATTATTTGGGCAGACTATAAATAGGTGAAGTACGAGTGATCAATGGATTGCACTTGATTAGATACGCCATCTTAGGAGTACTTATTAACCCATTTTCAAGTATCGGGGTAAATATGTCAGATAATGGTAAAACTGACAATAACCCTTATTATATCTTACCTAAGCATGATTGGCTGTGGACTCTGTCAGTCCTGTTAATTCTGGTGGGAGGGTATTACCAACTGACACACAAGGTTCCGCTCAGCTTAACACTTGAAGATTGCAGTTTAATTGCTGTGATGTTGCACAGATTTGCGAGAATAAGTCATGTCAAACACATTTGAATACGTTAAAAAAATAAATTGCTATTGGACTTGTTATCATGAGAAAGGAGACAATTCAATGTCAGCAGATATTCTTGAAGTCACCTCATGACATTCCTTATCATTGGTAAATGCATGAAAACATGGTTAGAAATAGATAATAAAGTAGGGATGGACAATGCACACTGGAATGAAAAGTCTCAAAATGCAAGAATCTTTCTAAGTGGTTGAAAAGAAAACTCCACAAAATCCTGGAACAGGTGGCTTTAGAGGTAGAAGGATTTAAAGTCAAATATTAACACTTTCCTTTTACTGACATGGTGAGGATTCATAACCATACAAGCCTCAACTCAGCCATCTGTGAAATAGGGATTGTAATATTTCTTTTTAGAGACATTGGGAAGGGCAAGGCAGATTATTCTAAAGAATTTAGGTCAGAGCCTGACTCATAACTAATATTGGTATGGTTTTTCCCCCACTAGAGTTGGAGACCCCTTTCACAGAAGATGGCTCTGTAACCACACAGCACCCTGGGAATGTGGAAAGGGAATGCTTCACTGTCCTGCCGGGACTGTGTAATACCTAGGTCCAAGCTCTGCTGTTCCCTCTTGCCCTTGATACCTTATAGGCATTTCAAGTGCTTCCTTTCCTGGATACCCCTCTTCAAGAGCTCAGGACTCCACATCTGAGCCCAGGTCTTTGGGAACAAAAAGCTTGAGAACCTTTAAAATCTTTCTGAAAATCCTAAGATAAAAGCATCAGTGAGATCAATGGAAACCTTTCAGGAAAACAGCTTCTACAATACTGCACTCTGTGTACTGTGGTGTGGCAAAAAGCCTTACATACTAACCAGAAGCATGCACACTGCTTGTCCCTTTCTGAGAGAATTCTCTGTACAACCCAGTGCTTTGGGGTATTTTTCCCATTTGCTTCATGTCTGTTCTTACTCTCTGTTTCCTTTTCTAGTCACGAGGAAGACCCTATGAGAACAAAAATTTATTTTTTATAATTTTATTACTACCTTCCAAAAGGTATTAGCACTTATAATTTATAGTCAGCTCTAAATATAAATAAGCTACAGTTCCTAGCTTATTGTATACATCAAGTAAATATTTTTGAGTAAACTAATGGATAATGGCATTAACACAGGACTTCAAAAGCTACATCCTGCCAGTCAAACTCAACCTGCCCTCTGTTTTGGGTAGCCTCTCCTCAGAGTCATGGATATTTACTTATGCATTGCCAAACACTGATTTCCTTACAAAATGACAGAGCATGTGGCCCTGTGAACTGTAAAGTTTAAATATTTACTATCTAGTATGATCATCACCATCATCATAATAGCTTTCAAAAAGTCTTTTTTAAGTAACATGCATGGCATACTTTTAATGGCTTTCTTAAATGCCTTTGTAAAGTGTATCTTATTTCTGCTATCATTAAAGAAAGAAAAATGACACCCAGAACCATATCAGAGTTTATTAAGATCTAAGATCAAACTCATCTCTTCTCATAGCCTATGAAGCCTGATATTTTGATGTTTATATTAAACTAAGTGGCTAATATTTATATCAAGGTGAACATGTAAAGGTATTTCCAATGCCATCCAATGCCAGTGTTTCTGTTTCCTAAAGAAATTAAAAAGCTAGATAAACAAAAAAGCAAAACTAAAGATGCCAATATCTATCTTCATACATTCAGTTTCTGTGTATTGACATTGTCTTGTATTTCTTTCATGATGGGTTTATTTTTAATGGAAATGATTACAAAAGCAATTCAAGCTCTTTTTTTAAAATCTACTATTGGCATTAAAACAGAAAGCATTAAAAATGAAAGCAGGCACTTATAATAGGAAAAAACTGTGGGAAATTATTCAGTTGGGCTTCAAAGTAGAAAATGAAATTTAATGTTGCTAATTAATGCACTTGGGTAGAAATAGTGCCAGGCTAAGCACAGTTTAAATGGTACTTAATTAGTTAATATGAAGGAGCGAACCATCCTTGCTCACTTCAAGACTGAACACTTTCATTTTGGGCTAGGGGCAGCAGTAATGGAAACAGCAATGACATTGTTAGCCTGTGTTCAAAGACCACACTGCCCCCTGGATTTGTGCCTTTTGTAAGGCATTGATTATAACACACCAAGACACTTGGTCCAGTTCTAGACTCACTGAACAACAAGGGAGGTGATGTCTATTTCCAGAAAGTAGACATGTTTGCCAAGAGCCAAGACTCTTCAGTCAGTGCAGACAATGGGAAGACCTAGAGCCGCAGTGGGGTGTCCTGGATGAGATGCGTAGAGAGTCCTCCTCTGTGCTGCTCTCCTAGTGGAAGCTCTGTGCTCATCAGATGAGCTCAGTCATGTTGGCATACCCAGATTCTATCAGCTGTTCCTCCTCCTATGGAATGGCGGTGTAAAAAAACAGCCCAGCTCCCATAAAGTACAGTGGCTCTCCTGTTTCCTCCCTCCCCCGCTTTAGGATTCCAATTTATTGAAAATAGGGGGATCTCTATCTTGTTTACATGACATTACTGGACCCTCTACTGCCCATTTTTCTGCAAAAAGTCTTAATTCTGCATTTTCGCTTTCTCCCTTTCCCCCTTTGAAAGAAGAAAGGAAGCTAAGTATAGCTACGTCATTAATTATGAAAGAGATTGGGAAGGACAAAGATAGAAAAGTCAGGCTGCCTGTTTATAGAAGACATTTTACTGGGTAAAGGACATTGCGGTGGGGCAAAAAAAAACGCATTAAACTTCTATGAAGTGGGTATATCACAAAGAATTGTTGAAGAATATGAACGGAGACAATTCAACTTCTAAAATGCATAAACAGATAGGTAAATTGCATTTAAAGCAATTATGGATATGAATTTCCTTAAATATAATCCACTTTTGGTCCAGACCGCGTAGTATTTAGAATTATGGCATTGAAATTATAATGTCAGAACTGCTTTAGTGTTATAGTATGACATTGGAATCCCTGGTGCTGGTAGAGTGCTAGAGGAGATTAAAGTAAGCTCAGAATAAATGAACAGACAAGGCAGAAAGGAGCAGGGTCATGCAAACTAGAGAATGAGCTGATGAAAGACAGAGCTGTGCCCCAACACCCTTCAAAGGGTTTCAGGTCAGCATAATAGATGAGTTGTGGGAGCTTAAAGCATCTCCTTCAGGGCACATAACTCACCAGGAGATGACTCCTTCAGTCCTGATGCAAGAGACAAGAGCTGAAATAAATAGGCTTGGGAGTACGCCTGACTGCCTGCCTGCCTGCCTGCCTTCATCCCATTCTTCCTTCCTGCCTCCCTCCCTCTCTTCCTGTTTCCCTTCCTTCCTTTTTCTCTCCTTATTACCCCCTCCTCTCCCTACATTTCTTTAACCTTGCCATGACTGAAAGAAATATACTCAAACCAAGTCATTCATGAAAAAGATAAAAAGTGGAGAATTCACTGATTATTTAGCATTGACCCGTATATAACATTGCAATTTAAGTACAAATGATAGAATGTGGAATGTATAGATGTCCTTGAATGCAGACAAGACTGGAGTTCTGGGCAAGAAAAGTGGATAAATGTGGTGATGAATGACTGAACTTTTACTCTATTCAACAGTGTTGATGACTTAGTGTGAGGGCCCGGAATTGCAAATGTGGTTGCTATGACCGATTTCTCTCAATACATACAATGCTGGGGAGGTAGGGTGTGTATATAAGCACTGTATTTGGTATGAGACAGTGGGATGAGACCAATGAAATATAATTTATATGCTACCGTGTTACAGAGGATTCTTAATTCATACATCATTCAATAAAGGGATTGCAGGCTTAGGTGATACCGGAATCAGAATTTAAATGTCAAGTGTGTAGATGGATGTCAGATACCTGAGTTGTGGGAAGGAGTGCTAGCTGAAGGCAGAGAAATGGATCACTACAGAGTTTCGAAGGAGATTGCAGGAGATATGCCTGTGAATTGATGCGGTTTAAACTCAGGGAAATATCCGACCCAGTCTGCTTCATCAAAGCTGTCAGTGTGTTTAGACAAACAGGGACCCGAAGGGAGTGAGCCACAAGGGAGTGTTGGAGTCTGTGAGAAGCTATTACAGTTCAAATGCTTCAAAGGCACAGCTTGTAGACTGCATTCCCAGGATAACCTCCCAGGGCAAGGCAGGGCTCGGCTCTCCCAGGACAGTTCTCCACCTCAGGTCGGGTCACGGTCTTGTCAACCACCCTCCTGAGTTCATGGAGGCTTACAAAGAGAGAAAAAGCTTTTACTGATGCCTTGAACCTCATTCCCTCAGTCTACCAGGACAGAGGAAAGCAGTTTAAATGTTTGCGTGAGGGAGATCTGTCTGTCCAGCATCCTGTCTCTTTTGCAGCTTCCTGCTGTGAGGACTCTCAGCAGGCAGGCATTCTGAGTGTTTTCAGAGCTGTGCTCCTCATTGAAGACTTTTTGGATTAGTGAAATTTGGGGTGGCTCAGATACATTTGGGTAGTTTCATGTTTGTTCCCCCTGATCTCCCCTCCGCATCACACTGAGCCTCGCAACAGTCCCAGCACTTCAGCTGCTATAGACTTAGGAGCTTAATCTGCTTTTACAAAAGGAAGATGGAAGAAATTGACCTGAGCCAGCAAGTCTACTGATTCCTCTCCAAATCCAAGTGCTCAAAATGGAGCCGGCCTTCGAGGTCTGAAGTCAGAGAATGGGGAAAATAGTCTAAATCCTGGGTAGTGAATTAGTGGCAGCGACTTATGTACCTGGTATTGTTGTGGCCCACTACTCCTGTAGTGGCAATTACCCTTATCGCACACACAATAGAAAGCCACAAGGAAACCTGCTCTGGTTTACTAGTCTGAACCAGTCTATGGTATTGCGCCTGTGCCGGTCTTCCAGCTGTGATCGTGGTCTTCCTGGATAAGAGTGTAAACCATGTTATTTCACACCGAAAAGCGGTGATAGATGGTTCTTGATAATTAATCTGTTATTATTTCCTTGGTAATTTATAGTTTCTTTCCCTTCTTTCGTGCCTCCAGCAGATGGAATAGGTACTGGTTGATGTTGTTCTGATCATTAGGAATCAAAATGACAAGAATCCTATTCTTTAGAATTTGGGGATTAAGAGAGCTTATTTGCAAGACTGTTCATGTATTTATATGAATTTATATAAAGAGAGAGAAGAAAGTAAACCATAGGAAGAGGTATATATATTGAATAAATTTCAAATGATAATTTTTCTTAGCTCTGTAAGGAGAAATCATCTATTTTTACAATTCTAGCACTCTACTTAGCAACCCATTTAGTAGTAACATGCTATTACAGCATCCACTAGTTCATGTATGTTTTATTGTTTATTTTCCCCTCAGACTTAAGACATCCATTCTTTAGAGAAATTGTCTCTAATGGTGATACATATTTCTGACAGAGCATTGGGATCACATGTGTAAGAACCTAAGCTTGCATGGTAGATTAGAACCTTCAGTTTCTCTCTGGGATGGACTCTTGGTTCTACCCTTTATTGCATGATTTTGGATGAACTGTTTTTTTCATTCTGTATTATGGAGGATTTTATTTTGTTTTGTTTTTTTACCTCTAGGGCAGAGATGATAATAAAACCCAACTCTAGAAATGCTTTGTGAGCTAATACATTTTAAATGCTTTAGGCAATTGCTTGGAATATAGTAAGTATAAAAAATTAATGATTAGTATTAAGATAAATCAGAAAGATGTCCAAGATAACAAAATTGTTCAAAAGGAAAGACAAAAAAAAAAAAACTCAAGGTGAGGGGGATGGAAGGGCAATGTAAGGAGGATTAGGGATGAATGTATCGAGTGATGGGAATCATAGGAAAAAATAGGGAATACTTCCCAGGTACAAATGTTATTTTCTATTTGCCATCTAAATTCATGTGGTTTCATGTGCTTTCTGCTAGGGGCAGCAATAGTGATTTAAATGGGTCAACATACATCTTAACAATTATTTCCCGTACCCGATGAACCGAGGGGGAAAGGTACTATTGGATGTATTTTTCGGCAGAGCAATGCAGGTCTGTAGAATCCAACCTGGCATACACCATGGTTCTGTGGGTCAATGTGATGACAAGAAGCACATGGAGTTCCTTGACTGCTATTCAAATTTAGCTCCTCATTTTGATGCTCTCACCTATCTTGTAGACTTTCCCCAGAGCTTTCTCATTTTACTGACCAGTCAGGTGCTTCACAGGGCAGAAGTGGCCTTGGCTGAGCTGTGAAGTGACTGGGGATTTGGCGTACTGAGTCTGTTTCCCGTGCTTCATGTTTAATGTTTTTACTCAATGGTACCGCCAGAAAGCAGATTCAGCATAGCGATGAGCTTTGAGAGAATAGATTTAGAATAATCAAAGCTCAAGTCCTAATAAGAAAAGCAGAAAAATATTAAAATAGGTGCATCTAAACAAAGCTGCCAGGGTCCTCACTGTGGACTCAGGTTGTGGATAGTTATATTGGAAGACCAGGGTGTTGTAACACAGAGTCAAGCAGTGCAGCTTTAGCCGAGGGCTGGTCAGAACTATCTGTGTCCAAATTCAAGGCAAGGTGGACAAACCAGTTAAGAAAGGTTTCAGCATAGCAGGACTTAGAAATCAGATGAAGTTAATGGTCAGATAAGGCAGATGTGAACATTTATCCCACAACAGAAGGCAGAGCATAAAGGGATTTTTGCTTACTTTTGGTAAACTATATTTTGTGTATCTGTATTTTGAACAGGAGAAAAGGTAACAAGCTACGACTTTTGGAGCAATAAAGGAAAGGTGTCGTTCCACCGATTGCTAATCCTGTTCTCAGCCATTTAAACCAGGCACTTCTGTGGAGTCAGCCTCTCAGTATCTGGTACTCAAAACCCAAAACAAACAAACAAAGCCTGGGTTTTTCTCCTGAATGTCTAATGAGATAAGTTATCCATATCCCAGAACCCCTCATTCCAACAGGAATTTTCTTTTCAGGAACAAAATTAATATCGTGGGAATGACTTGCTGGGAAACATAGTATTGGTTTTCAGGAAGAAATGAGAGAGAGAGAGAGAGAGAGAGAGAGAGAGAGAGAGAGAGAGAGAGAACTCTGCAAACCTTTGACCAAGGGGAACTTTAGCTTTGTATGGGAAGTATTGAATTAGACCATGCAGAAGAAAGGATGCTCCAGTGTTAGAGCCCATGGTCTTAAATCTATCTTCCTCTCTGTCTTAGTTAGGTTACTACTGCAGTGAAGAGACACCATGGCCAAGGCAACTTATAAAATAAAGTATTTAATTGGGTGCTTGCTTACAATTTCAGAGGACGAGTCCATGTCCATCATGGCAGGAAGCATAGCAGCGGGAAGGCATGGCACTGGGCAGTAGCTAAGAGCTTACATCCGGATCCATGGATATCAGGGAGAGAAAAAGACAGGGCCTGGCATGAGTCTTTACCCCCACCCCAATACTTATTCCAATAGGCCACACCTCTTGGTCCTTCCTATATAGTTCACCAACTGGGAACCAAACATACAAATACATGAACCCATGGGGGCCATTCTCATTTAAACTGCTACACCGTCCAAGTGCTTTTGAA
>JABTXL010000003.1:3775573-3791328 GCA_025134845.1 Neodon shergylaensis | reverse complement strand
GCATCTTCACATTGAAGGTTGGAGTTCTTCCTCGATAATAAAGTCTTTCAATTCTTTTCCACGCACATGGACTATGGATAAGTTTTTCCGTAAAACCATAAGCCATTCCAAAACTTTCTTTTTAGTCAGTAGAACTCATCGATTATTAACCTGTACATTGTAGCAAAGTACTCAGATAACTCACTCCTGTAAGACAGTCTTCCTGATTATTGTTGATATTCATTCAGTAAGGGAGAGAGTTTAGGGAAACAGATATTAAAGTCTGAAACATGTTAGTGTTCTATTCATTTTGAACACCATTCTAGCTCTGTGGTCTCCCATTCCCATGTTCTCTTGCTTTTTTATTTCTGTTTCTCCTGTCACCTTAAATGTTAGGCTTGACCCTGAGCCTGCAGCTTTTGCTTTTTTGTCATTTATCCACACTTGATAATATTAGATTGGAACAACACACACACACACACAAGCAAACACACACTAGGGTGGGAAGGTAATAGGGAAAGAGAGAAGAGAGAAGAAAAAGATAGAAATAGAGAGACAGAGAAGGGAAGAGAGAGAAAGAGAGAAAGAGAGAGAGAGATCATGCAATTGCTACTGTTAAATTAGTATCTTGACTTCTTCCCACAACCCCAATTTCAAGGGCTATATATCTTGATAAAAGCTTTTTTTATATAAGTCAGAAGTAATTTAACCTTTTTGTTCATCTTCCACCTTGTACCAATTTCTCCAATACCTCTCCCTAATCTCTTTTTTCCAATCTGAAAACATGTATCTGCCCAATTATCAACATCAAAGCCTGAACATCATCTGGTGTTTTTCTTGCAGAGGTAAACATCTAGCACTCTAGGGACTTCGCATGCCAGGCAAGCAAGTCACACATACTACATGGAGAATCACCTTTGAGATCTTCTTTTTCATTATGTGTCTATCTGATTTTTTTATATATTTAAATGTCTTTAATAATCTGTTTATTTTCAATGTTTGATATTTCAATGATATAAAATGTTTATTATCCTATAAATGATTGACTATCTAGTTTGTACAACATAAATTTTATGTCCCTCTATATGAGAAGCCTTATTCCTCTGGCCAAGAAACTATTTATAATGTGTAGTCATTGAGATAAAATGTAACCAGTTCCTCAGTCACCTTTACTTCATTATGAGATATGGGGAATGTATTATACATATTCGGTAATGATGATGCAAAAGAATACAGAAATGGTTGAGAGCTGATGTCTGAAATGATTACAGTATTGAAGCAAGGCAAATGAGACAAGTAAGTCAGGAAGTGTATACATGAAAAGTCAAGGCAGTCAGAGAGATAGAGATGGAGAGAAAGAGAGTTGATAGCACCCATGGAGAAGAAGTTTCTGCAGATTTTGAAACCAGCAGAGTTAGTTCTAGATGTCAGATACTGGAAAGATAAAAGGTACTTGAAGTTGAGAAGATAAAGTGAAATAATCTCTTGGTTGTGATTGTTTGAGAGAATGGCTGAGATCAAAGTTAAAGCCTTTTGAGATACAGAAACTAGGAACTGAAGGGCAAAGAGATTATGACAGCCACTCGTGAGGATATTGAAATTCTGTAGAATCACTGTAAGTCTTGGATTGGCTTCGTACTAAGTTATTTAAGAAGAATAAAGAATGGCATGGCTTGTTTAGGGGAAAAGATAACAGTGAAAGTCTTTGGGAATAGAAATCAAAAGAACTAGGGGCTGAATAGAAGGAGAAAGAACAGTGACTTGGGCAAAATTAAAAGACAAGGAAGATGTTCCATCTGCTTTCAGAAGAAGTGCTCTACGAGGTGTGAGAGAAAAATTAAGCACTGCCTGGAAATGATAGCAGGAGGTAGTTATTTTAAAGGATAGCTAGTAAAAGCAAAGGTTAAATATGGATGAATACAGAATGAATAGTATATATTCTTAGTATATTTCTCTGAAATTTCCACTGTATGGTAGACAACAAAAGTAGCCATCTCATTGAGGGAATTCCAATAGCACTTGACTTTGTGTACAACATCTCCAGACCACAACAGTGTGACAAGTGTATGGGTATATATATATAGTCTATGTGTTATGGGGACAGAGAAAGTGAAAGAGAAGGATCCAGTAACTCTTCAGTGCAGTGGAGCCCTGGATTTTCTAGAGCATTCCATAGAGATGAGAAAGGTTTAAAGGTAGTGTTTCTCAGGTCAACAGAGGAAGACATCTGATCAGAGTCTGAGAGGCACGAGACACAGCAGGGTCCCTATATATCCATAATCCTTAGGCATTTTCTATTATTGTTATTTGGGGCTCAGTGCTTGTGATAACAATGAATGGGAGAACATGGATTTTATTTTTATTTTTTTATTATTGATTTTAGAGAATACACTGCACATCATGACATCTACTCCCATTTCCACACTCCACCTTTTTACATCTCTCCCAACATGTATGATCCTCTTCTAACTTCATGCCTGCTTTTTATTGTTTGTTTTGTTTGTTTACTAATGCACTAATTCAAGTTAGTGCTGCAAATATGTGTGTGCATAAGGCTGGAATGATCCACTGGAATGTGGGTAACCTGCCATTGGCCATATCTTCAATAAAGAATGAACCTCCCTTCCCTGGCAACAGTCCAGTGCTGATAGCTCGTCAGTATGATGTAGGACCTTCCTGGATATCATGTATCTTATCTATTCTGGGATTTTTGCTGGCTTTGTCTTGTATAGGCCTTGTACAGGGAACCAGAGCTGTTGCAACATTATCATCAAATAAACATTTTGTGTGCAGGAGACATCATTTCTCAATACTTCTATCTTTTGACTCTTGCCTTCTTCCTGACTCTTCTGCAATGTTCTCTGAGCCTTGGTGCTAAGGGAGTTTAAAATCCCATTTAGGGATAAGCACTGAGTCCCTTATTTTCAGCTTTTTAAACAGTTACACATCTCTCTGTTGACTGCCGGCCTCTACTAAAAAATACTTCTCTGACAAAAGTAGAGAGAAATTTCATCATGACAATTTGGGAAAATAGCAATATCAGGTTCTACTCTAGGGCCTATGACTTCTTTAGCCATGTGATTTTGATTTTAATCTATTTATAGTAACAGGCATGAGGTTACTTCTTGTGGAGGAAAATTTAAAACCTAACCAGAAATAAGTCTGTTACAATAAGTATGTTGTCATATACAGCTTTGCCACTATTTCATGAACAAGGACGTCTTTCCTGGAAAGTCTATATTGCGGCCTACATGGTACAGTGCTGGGTAAGATGACTGGTGTATTTTTCTTCTCGGGAAATCAACATAGCACCTTATGACAGCATGAAAGTTATCCAGAAGGGAGGAAGCTTCTCAGTCAGTTGGAGATCAATTGCTCTGCAGCTAAAGTGTGTGGTGTCTCACTCTGTAAGTTATGATGGGTAATCAAGGATAACAACAATATCCTGTGCTGTTTGGGAGGCCTCCTTGACCAATAACTCATAGGTTATTATCTCATGTCTTGTGCTGGGATTTTTCTTTAATAATCCATGTCTTCTAGGAGTGGCATTTTTCCACCCATGACGGGTAATTCTGCTCAGCATATTTATTTGAAATTGTACTTTGAAATCAACTTCCTAACTAAATAGATTTCCATAAGGCTTTTCATATATCATTAATCAGAGTTAGTCTCCTCTATTGGTTAGTTGTGCATAGGACATGGCTGTGCATTCTGCCTTGAAATAGTTAGGGATTCCCTTGCTGTACTTAGGTTGTTTGGTATGGTATAACTCTATTATTTTTGCTTTTGTTTCCTATATTTTAGATTTCTATCATTATGAGTATTCTCCTGTTCCCTAATGTTTTAGTCCAGTTGTTTCTGAGTTCCGGGTCTTACATTTAGGTCTTTGATATATTTTGAGAGTTGACTTTTGTTCAGGGAATCATTGTAGAGTACAGTGCGCAGTGGCTCCAAACACTAAGAAATAGATCCACCTTATGATTCAGCAATTCCACTGCTGGATATATAGAACCAGAGCAATGGAAGTAGCACACCAAATAAAAACCCCTGAATGCTCGTGTTGATTGGAGCGCTAGTTATAGTAGCCAAGAAATGGAAGTCAGACTAGGTAGATAACCATCAGTAGGTGACTACATAAAGAAAATACACACACACACACACACACGCACGCACACACACACACACACACGCACGCACACACACACGCACGCACGCACACACACACGCACGCACACACGCACACACACACACGCACGCACACACACACACGCACGCACACACGCACACGCACACGCACGCGCGCGCACGCACGCGCATGCGCACGCGCACGCACACACACACACAGTATTCAGCAATCTAGGAGAATGAATTGCTGTTATTGGGAGCAGAATGGAATCAAAGGATATGTCAGGTAAAATGAGTCAGCTGCAGAAGACAAATACTGTGTGTTTCCTTTCATAGGCAGAAACAAAAAATCAGTTGATCTCAATGTGGAATAGGGGTTGGGGTAGTCGAGTTGATAAAGTGGAAAAACGGGGCTAGATGTGATCAATGAATGCTATAGACATATGTATAATATATATAAATAAATATATGAATATACATATGTATATGTGTTGAGATGTCATATTGAACCACACCAATATGTAAAACTAATATATGTTGATAAAATAAAACGAATTAAACTATTTAAAAGAAATAATCCACTTGGAGAAAAGGTTATTAACATAGAAAACACACATTTTCCTTCCTTCTGGGTTGTATTTAGTCTATGAGAAAAATAAATAAATGAAAGAATAAATAAATGCATGCCAGGAATGATGCTATGGTAATGATCATGATGCTCAGCTCAAAGGTACCAAACTGATGCAGCAATGGCCTAGGATGGAATGTGACTGTATCATTCAGGTGTTTAACAGGAGCAGAAGGGAGGTATGAGACCTTCTTCCGTACTCAGCGACTCTACACAGCACAAAGCTGGCTTTGAAATCAAGGCTCCTGGTGGTTCTTATGACTCCGAGAAGACTGGATGTATGAATTTGGAAGTGTCAGTGGGTCTGTGAAGCCATCACAAGAATAATATTTTTCTACGGAGGAGGTGCCTAGGGAAGCAAATGTCATTAAATTTTTATAATTTCTGTTTAGTGACCATGACTTGTGGTCCTGACAATAGTGCATCCATTAGTGAGGAAGGCCTTTCATCTATTAAAAGGAGGGCCTGGAGATAGCCGTCTCCTGATCTTGCCTTCATTCCCAAGGACAAGGAAAGCAATTGTTTCTGGATTCATTATCTCTCCAAACTAGAAGGTGAAGATCAGCTACGCTGAGTGTAATTGAAACTGGAAAAGCAAACAAGAATCTGAGTAATAACATAACCATGTTTTCCATGGGGCCCAAGCTTTATTGTGATTTCCCGACTTAAGGACACAGGAGAAATCATTTTATAGACTCAGAATCATTGAATGTCAAGCTGCGCACAGGTCTCCTAGAGAGAGCCTAGCCCTTTATTTTACGTGAGAAGACTGAGGTCTAGAATAAGCCCCTTGTCATTGAGTTTATTGGGTTACATCAGAGAAGGCGAAGCTGGCACAGAACACCCAGCGGTAGACATCGTTCCTACCCAGTACTGCTCTGAATGCATGCAGAATTTTGCAATGTGTAAGTTTTAAATTTTGTTGTCTAAAAGTCACATCTAAGGAGGTCTTGTGTAGCACTTCATTAAAGCATAAACACAGAACGTAGGGAAAATTGGATATGTCCTGCATTCCAAAGGCATTGTGGGAAGTCAAGCAGCCCTGCCCTTCTCAGAAGCCTTAGTCTGTCCATGGGTCCCGCAGTCATTGAGGTATGAAAGATATACGTATTTTAGAGACGTGGTAAATGAGATGCAGAACAACTAGGTAACTGCTCCACACATGCTCACAGAATGAAATGCAGCGTCAAGGGTTTTGCTTCCTGCTGCAGAGTTCTTTCCATTCTGTCCCATGGGAACAACTACCCACGAACAAATTAGAATGGGCATATTTAGTTTCAAGATGTACTGAATTTCTAATATTCTTCTTCAGATCACATCTAATCCCACTCAAAAATGCTATCATCAAGAAAAAAAATGATCACAAATACTGGCAACGACATGAGGAAAGAACACTTTTTCTTCACTAGTCAAATGTAATTTTGTGTGGCCACCACAGAAAAGCTCCCCTCCAAAGTGAAACTTAACAATCACGTGGCCAAGTTATGCTACTTTAAGGACTCTGTCTGATGAATTCTGAGTTAAACACAGGGCAGGGGTGCTTACACATCCATGTTTAATGCTACACTGACCACATTAGTGAAGAAATGAGAACAAAGTAAAATATATACATGTATGAGGATGTTATGATGAAACCCAACCAATGTATGCTAGGTTAAAAAATCAACATATTTTATTAAGTCAGCGTGGGTTTGTTTTGTTACTTATTTGCAACCCCCAATAGTGATTGTAGAAGTGTGTATTCATGGGTTTCCAGTGGTTAAGAAGAGCGATGTACAACAGAGCACAGAGCATTTCCACCATTGTCAAAAGACAACTCATTGTCAAAAAACAGCAGAGCCCTTGAACCATATAGAAATCTGAAGCTAAATGGAAAAAAAATCTATATTTCAACGTTTGATTTAATCCTTCAGCATATATTCAGAATTAATTATTCAATTTTTATTTTAAAGATATTGTTTATCTTGTGGGACTGCAGCTCAGAGTTCATAAGCAGTACAATCCCCTTTCAAATTCAGGCAAAGGATGTGAGGTAGATGCATGCAAGGTTTTCAAATAAGCCATAGATGGTATGTGTATAAATGCATGTATACATAAATGTACATATGTATACATATACACACATGCCACATATATGTCTATAGATGCACATATATAATATATATAATCTCACACACATACACAAATATACATAGGGAGAGAGAGAAAGAGAACTTTTCCATATTTGTAGTCACTTTTCATTTAAAAAATGAATCTAATAATCTACCATCTATTCTGTCATCATAGCAAATTCCTATGCAGCGATGTTCCAAATGCTTTTAACAATGCAGCAGCCATTCCTACTCAAAAATTCTTTCTCTGGTTCTGATTCTCAAGCATGTGCACCCCAACACTGTCTGTATATACTCCTAAATCTGGGCGATCTGGCTATAGTTCCTTGCACTTGAAGCCATGATTGATTGTGAAGTGTTACAGAGATTAGAAAAGGCAGTACTCTTGAAAATTAAGTCCTTGAATGTAGGACATGTGGCGAGGGGTTCATTTTTCAGGATTGTGGAGGCAGCGGAGTATTTAATATACTGACTACGTTTGGAACGTTTGGGCTTTATAGCTGGGCCCCAGCCTCTGTCATGTATCAGCTGTGCGATAGAGGCGAGCCTCTTGCTATTTCTGCATCGTTTCCCTCATTTTAAATGAGGACAGTGATGACATCTCAGATCCTCCTTTCTGACTGTTTACTGTGCACTATTCAGGCTTCTCTATGGATGTGTGTGGTGGGGGGATGCATACACACACACACGAGACTTTTGTGGAAGAGAAATGGATGATCCTGCAGAAATTGGTTCCCGAACCATGGAATTCAGGAAGACCTGATGTCTGTTATCTGTGAGCTAAAGTACTAGATAAGAGAGTAGCACAATGTAGTATGAATTCAATGACCTGAGACCTGCTGGGGATGGAAGCTTGTTTCTGTGTGTGGTGGGGGAGTTGAGTGCTGAATGCAAAGACTGACAATCAGGGCAATTAATCTGGAGAAAGAAGGACAATGTTTCAACTCAGAGTGAGAGTGAATTCATCCTTGGTGGGTTTTGTTTGTTTGTTTTGTTTGTGCCCTTAACAAGTTTGATGATTCCTACCTTCCGTGACAGTAAAAGCAAGGGGGATATTGGATCATTCAGGCTATTGGATAAGATGCTAATCTCTTCCAGAAACACTATCATAGATAGAAAGAATGCTACACTAACTGTCTGAGCATCGCTTAGCTCAATACTGACCATCATATATGAGAATATGCAATCACCACATATGATGTCACCTGATATTTAGCAGCTAAAATATAAACATTGATTACTGTTCTTTGAGTTCCAGGAATGTGCTCCTCTTGTTTCTTAGTATAACTAACAGGCATTGATTTTGTATTATGTAAAAGTCATGGCCCTAATGGTTTCATATGTGCTTACAGCAATATAATAATCACTTGTCATAAACCAAGTTTATAAGTTGAGGACTTATTCAAATGGGGTTCAAAAAGCAAACAGACATTTCCAAGAAACTCACAACTAGTAATTGACAAGCATGGCCATTTAAAAGAGAAATATCACCCCAAGGCTCAGGTAAATTGAACTCTCGGTGTGGTCCCTAGCTGGTGATAGTGTTTGGGACTGTTATGGAAGGTGTAGCCTTGCCAGGAAAAGTTATATCACTGGGAGTGGGTTAGCCTCGGCCCACTTCTACTTTGATTTCTCTGCTTCATGATTGCAGCTGAAGATGTGATCTCTCAGTTTCCTGCTCTGGCCTCCCAGCTGCCATGTCTTCCCCTCCGGCATTTGGCCTCTCCCTCAGAAGCTGTAGGCCCAAAGAAGCTCATCTTTATATCAGTGACATCAGTCATAATGTTTTATCACAGCAGCAGAAAGCATAACTAATATCTCTGGCTTAATACTTTGATCAGCTGAAAGTCTCATTATTCTTCACACCACAAATGGCAAGGAAAAAATGTTTTTCATGGGCAAACATACCTAGAGCATTCTCCATTGTAGTCTGATTATTTATTACTGCTGTTGCGATCATGGAATCCTTCTCAACTTCCTGTAAGCAATCCTCCTACTTTCCCAACATCTGTGACTTACCTAAATCAGGGATCACTTATTACATGAAGAATGACCCCTCTTGATTTCCCAATGCTGAAGTCATACTTTTTGTTGACCCAAGCAGGTGGCATATGTTTTCTTTCTAATGCGCAGGTTGTAGGGACCCTAAGGGCACAGGGGTATTAGCTTTTTTACTCATCACTGGGGCCAAATATCTAACAGAAATAACTTGAAGGTGATATGTTCATGATTTGAGAGAGGATACAGTCAATTATGGGAGTGAAGGCACTGTCGCGGGGCACTGTTTGTGATAACAGGAACCATGTTGCCGGCTTGTAGTATCTTGCCAGAACCATGTAGCAGAGAGGTTTCAAACTGAAAGACAGACTAGGCTATGACCAGTGGCCTATTTTCATCTGCCACAGGTTCTTTGACCTCCTGAAACAGCACTCCTGATGGATCAACTGTTCAAGCATGTGATTCTGTGGGGACATTTCATATTCAAACTATAGCAACACAGAAAAACAGTCTCTTTGATTCTCCTTAATTTAATTTAAGCTAGCTCCTCTTCAAGACAGTTTGTGGCAGTTGTGGAACTTATGCGATGTCATATAAGTATCTTTCAGAATGGTCAGGATTGAAGACTAGGCTTCAATCTTGAAATAGACTTTGTATCATGTCTATATTTCAAGTGTCACATGTCCCTGAGCGGGTATTCCATGTCTATATTTCATGTGTCACATGTCCCTGAGTGGGCATTCCAATAAGAAAGATGACTGAAGAGGTAATGCAATCATAATTCAAGATGTAGGAAGAAGGGGGATTTGATGAGTTTTTGCTGTTTATGGCAAGGGGATAACAAGGGGAACTTCATTCCTAAAAGACGACGAGACCTGGATAAAGACCAGTGAGAAGAGGAATAATGAAGAAGGAGATTTAAGTTAGCAAAAAGATGTTCATATCTCTCGTGTGCACAAGGTGGAGTTAAAGGATGGAGCAGAAACTGCAAGAGTTGGTGCCGTATCCTCTATGCTGGCTCCCCCTCCTTGCTTAGAACACAGCCGGTTGATCACTGTGAGCAGACTCCGTGCTACTGTGGGCAGCCTTTTCTCTTTATAAAGTCATGTATTTAGTTTATTATTTGAAAACCGCATACTTTTATGCATTGTATTTTGATTGTATCTATCATAACCGCCTTTGCTCTTCCCCTAGTGCCCCTCCCCATGTCTATCCCAGCTTCATGTACTGTCTGTATTGTTGCTATTTATAACCTCATTTATATCCAGTTAGCGCTGCCTAAGTGTGCATGGGACTGGGACCATCTAATGAGATTCGGGAAACCTACTAGCAGCCATGTCCCTATAAGAAAGTGACTGCCCCTCCCTCAGCAACAAGCCCCTGTCATAGCTCCTCTGGACAAGTTCAGCGTTTGATATATTTACAGGCTTTCCTCTTACGCCATAGGAATAAACATTGTTCCTTCTTGACCGAGCTTTAATTTAAAGCTGTTTCACAAACATAACCAAAATTAATTTTAAAAATGAGTTCATATATTTGAAAGAGCAAGAGTGGGTACAGGAGAATGTTTGAAGGGAGGAAAGGGAAGGAGGAAATTATGTAATTATATTATAATTTCAAAAAATAAAATAAATAATTAAAAAGATTTAATGCTGGATGACAGCATTTTGAAAGTAAAGTACTTGCATAGTTTCAAAGTACTTTTTATCATCATCTTCTAGTTCAATCTTTTTCAGATATAGAGATATTATTTGCTTGTATAAGATTAGGGACATATATAATTGTATACATGCTTAATACATTTTCTATCTCTTACTCATGTGTGTGTGTTATATGAGTGTGTTCATATGTGTGTGCATATTAGGGACTCATGAACTAAGTTTAATTTTGTATATGTTGCTATGACAACAAATCCTGACAAGTGCAACATAGGAGAAAAGGGGGCTACATTAGCACGCAGTTTCAGGCCATAGTCCAGCATCATAGGAAGCTTAGGCAGGAACTTGAAGCAGCTGGTCACATACAAAGTCATGCATGCTCATCTGTGCTCAGCACTTTCTTCTGCTGATAGAGTTTAGGATTCTCTGTGCACATGGCTGGGCGTTACCATATCAATCAACATTAGTAATTACAACAATCTCATACATACCCACATGCTCACAGGGTGATCTCACTGAGACCGCTTCTCTGGTAATTTTTGTCTTTATCAAGTTGAAAAATAAAACTCACCACCGTAGGAACACATTAAACTTGACATGATCACATATGGTGTTTAATTATTAGTGATTTTGACTAATAATTAAAATCATAACCTGTGAAAAATCATAACCTATAACACTTGCCCTTGTGTCTTCATGCTCATAATATTTCTTGAACATCTTGATTTCCTGTGGTGTGGAAAACACTGTGTTTGTGGCTCAGGCCTTGACTTCAAATAACAGAGAAGTGCCCACACCCAGAATGTGTTGGAGTTGTGCGGTGATTAGTGTGAGCTAGGAAACAAGGAACGCTTTCCAATGAGCTCGGCAAAAGAGCAAGGAAGTGGTTGGGACTTGAAAACTTTGACAGCAGAAGTAATATCTGAGCTGGGCCTGAGAAAGTGAACAGGATTTTGTGGGTCAAAGAAAAAGCCAGTGAAATTATGTCTGGGTAATAGGAAGATCACATTTCCCATAAAAGTCCAAGAAAAAAGTAAGAACAGTGACTGGTTCCCAGTGATTTAAACACACGCTGATTCTAGTAATCATATTTCTAAATCGCAAAGTTGTTATTTTTTTCTTGTTGTTATAAATCACTGTTTTGTACACAAAAAAAGTCTGAGCTCTAGACGCCAAAGTGTCCTTGATAACGTATGAGGATGGGTGTGAGGTTCAGAGGCCAGGGTCTTCCTACACAGCTTACACTGTTTCCGAAGAACTCAACACAGAGAAGCAGGGCTGTAGCTAGTAGAATAAAGCCAAGACAAAGAGTACTGGGAGCATGAGAATTCTGCGTGTTTTGGCATGGCTGCTATCCCACCAGCTGCTGTCCTGCCTAGTTTACAATTACCCTAAGGCAGTGTCACCTCCTTTATTTAACTATGTGGGAAATTTTGGTGCTGCTTACATAGGCATTATTCTCCAGAATGTGCTTCTGACGATAGAATACCTTCTCAAATGAATGTAGAGCCTGAGTTACTCAAGAAAAGTAGGTTGTCATGGATGATTTCCCCAGAGCCTTCAATACCCAAGGTTGCCTTCTGTAGCTCTCGCAGATAGAAGAGATGTATGGACAGGTCAAATCACTAAGAAGGCACCTTATTCATTCAGTTTTTTGTTTACAGGAGTTGATGAATATGAGAGTTTCTACAAGAAGTCAGAAATGTTGGTTTAACAATGTGAAAGTAATAATTTATAGTCTGCAATAGACCCGAGTTCAAATCCCAATTGCTTGCTGGAAAATCTCCCATAAGTCATAACAGACCAGGGCTGACACTTAAGGAATATCAAGAAATGGCAAACACCATCATTATTATCCTTATTCTTATGGCTTCCAAAAATAAACCCTCAGGATATGAGTATATGGAGAGACAATTACTATTCTTCAAACTCTTTACTCGTCCAGTGAGCCAGCAGAGAAGACTGGGCTCCTTAAGGTTTTTGCAACACTGAGTCTATGGACAACCTCCAGGAGAGTAACTAATGAATGACTGAGTCCATATATACACAGCGAGAGGCTTTTGGTTTTTCTGATAGTGTGTGTGTTCGCAGCTGGCTAGCTCTGATAATACTCTTAAATAACCTCTTTCACCTTTTACAGCCTGAAATGCCTGCTCCCAGTTTACTGTTTCAGGAGTTCTATGGCTGTAAAAATAACCTAACTTCACAGAGGCAGTACAGTCTTTTTTAATGGAATCAAAAGTACTCAACTTAGAGCCTTACTCATTTAGACAATGGTGGCCAGCCAGTGTGTTTCATTCACTAGAGTTCACTTGGCCCTCTATAAGTGAATAGCTGTGTCTTTCTTTCTGTCTTTCATTATAAAGTCTAAAAACCCAGCATCCATGGCATGGCTTTCCCACACTATGACTACCTGTTAGACGTGAAAGCTCACACTGGATCTTATTAGCTAGGTGACACTAACTGCTCTCGGCTTCCATATATGTGGTTTTGAGAGGATACTATGCTTATTAATATGAGTTTCCCATCCCAAAAGTTCTGTGATTCCTGTCGCAAAATTGCTAATATCTGAAACCCATGTGATGGTCTAGGGATCTGACGGAGACAATACAAGTGAGAAATCTTCCACCAGTAGAGTAGATTCAAGTTGACACAAAATTAATATTAAGGAGAGGACTATCTAACTGGGGACCTAAGACTGAGTAGAAGACAACAACCAACTAGCGTAGAGTTGAGGGGTAATTATGGCACACGATTTAAAGTCCATGTATAAAAGAGTAGATAGGCAGTAAATTCTGTCTCCATTTAGAAATGCTTAGAGAGCAAGGTAGGGAAGTGCTGGCTGGGTGAGGGAAATAAAGCTGTTTTAAGGCAGGATCCTTTCCTTCATAAGGAATTCAAGGCTTTGTACAATGGTGACTTCTAGATTGAAAATGAAATGTAGTTGGGTAGAAATTAAAAACTGGAAAATGGCAGAATTCTGAGTTAGTAACCTTCTCATCCCCATCCAGAACATACAGTTGACACTCGGTTTTCATGAATATCATCTCTTCCCTCTGAGAGGACAGGTGGGAGAGTATTTTTATTCTTTATCCTATGTAAGAACCTATGCCAAATGCATCTTTACCCTCTTGTTGGCAAGATTCCTCTGTATTATACAGGCTCTGTTTGCCACTACCCAGCCTCCTGAGTTAGAGAGCCATGTGATTTATCAACTATTCCAGAGGTAACTTCACCTAATATGGAGTCCATCTTGCTCCAGAGTCTGAAAGAACGACTCTATAATAGCTAGGAAAAACATTCCTCACCAATCAAAAGACGATACACTCCACTAACACAGAAGTCATATACTGTGGGGAAAGATGGAAAGAAACATTTAGAATATGATGGAGATGATCTTTTGTGGATGTCCAGTTACGTGAAGCAACGTTACAAAGGAGGAGTTAGAACAAAGTAGCAGTGACTTTGAACTTCAAGGAAACCATAAAATATTAGAAAGAGAATAGACATCAAAAGCTTGGCGAAATGCATGAATTCATAGTTTATTCTTATGGTAGGGGCATGGTTGAAATTTTGAACTATGATAAGACATCATGATTCCGTATGTCGGTGAACTTTTTTAAAGCCTACATTGCCAAAAACTCAAATGACAATTTAAACAGGACTTTATAGTGTGTGCTAGCCAACCTTCAATGAAATAATTGGGTTCTTTATTGAAATTTGAAACATTATCCCTTAGTACCGTGGTTCTCAATTTCCCTAATGCTGCAACCTTGTAATACACAGTTCCTCATATTGTATAATCCATATAAAATTATTTTCATTGTTACATCATAATTGTAATTTTCTGCCATTATGAATCATAATGTAAATATTTTGAGAGACAGAGGTTTGCCAAAGGAGTTGTGCCCCACAGACTGAGAACCACTGCCGTGGTGGATAAGAGCCTAAGCTAAAATTTCCAACTGGCCTTCATGTCTGTCTTCAGATGTTTATTTAACCTCTTACACTATCTATGTAGCTGACAGCCAGAGGCAGTGCTTACATTGGAGATTTATTTAGGAATCAATGCCATACACCTAGTACAGAGCCTGAAACAGAGATATATACAGATGCGAAAACATTTCCCACAAACCCATCTTTAGACTGGGGTACTGCTTAGCTCTCCTCATCCACTGGATACATTTTTAAATTTATATGGAGTCTCATAAGCCATGTAAGAGTCAGCATGATGAGAGGTGATGATCACTATCTCCTCAGTACATAGGATTGCATAGGACCTAGCAGTGACTTCAAGCAAGCAGTGATGCACTAATCATGGGAAACCACAGCTGACATGGCCATTCTTTTTTATGGGTCCTGCATAAAGAGTTGTGTCCCACAACGAGCCATTTGTGTTGAATCTACTTCGTGTTCCTTGAGGATTCCCATTTTGCAATTTCTACGAATCCCTGAAAATGAAACCAAACGCCACGGTCTTTTCCGATACCTTGACATCTCAGGATGGCTAACTAGCAGTCAATCTCAAGTTAAATGATAGCCTCTGTTTCAGGAAAGTTTCCCTGGAAAGAATTAATGACAAGAGTGACTAGACCCTTCTTGAGTGATACTTTAGACAAAAAAAAGGACAAAGCTCATGATTCTGGCCGTGTGAGTTTTTCCTTATTTACCAATCTTGCTTTCTTCTGCTCCTTTGCACCCATGGGCTTAGAGAATCAGAGGATCGAATACGAGATACAAAGAACAAAGGGAAAGAACCCCAACTTGTCTCTCCATTGGTCAGTGCCCCATCTGGTGGTGCTCTCTCAGAAGGCTCTTCTCTGCCTTCTCTTTACTAGCTATTAGCTTGCTTTGTCACAGAGAGGGACCTGTCCCCTGCCAAGCCTGTAAAGAGCAGTAGCATAGGAAAGAAACCCCTTTCCCCCAGATCTCTCTTTACAGCAGTAACACAGGTGTGTTAGGGAGATTAAGTGGTCCCTGCTGTTCTCTCTGCCATTGTCTATTGTCTGGTTCCTCGTACCTCCATTTCATGGGTGTTGGAATTACAGAACTGCAGCAGCTTAAACTCTGTACTGGAGAGAGTCAGAAACTCAAAGGTAGCTTTCTTCAGGAAATAACGTGAAAACAAAACTAAAAATCAACATAAGTTGACACTCATTACATAGATAGATTCCATAGAAAATGTAGGGGTAAAGATAAAATATACAGTTCTATCTATCTATCTATCTATCTATCTATCTATCTATCTATCTATCT
>JABTXL010000003.1:3677311-3775563 GCA_025134845.1 Neodon shergylaensis | reverse complement strand
TCTATCTATCTATCTATCTATCTATCTATCTATCTATCTATCTATCTATCCATCTATCCATCCATCCATCCATCCATCCATCATCCATCCATCCATCCATCCATCCATCCATCCATCCATCCATCTTACAGCCTGGCCATACAAAGTTTCCCCTCCATCTTCTCCTCCCATTCCTTACTCCCATCCCCTCTGTTTTCAACTCGCAATGCACTCCTCCTCTGTTTCTGTTTAGAAAAGGGAAGGGAAGGGAAGGTGTTTAGTCTTACTGCAACTTGATGCACAGTTTGTTTTATTTTATTTTTGTATTTCTATTCCCAAGTTGTACATAGAGTGAGACTTACTATTATTTGGATGAATGGAGGCATTTGGAAGAGCTCCACAAACCTTGGCTATAGAGCTTATTAGAGGCTGAAACACTTCAACACATTAAAATACTTGTAGTATTCCTTTAAAATATTTTAAAATTCCTTATTTAAATAACTTTATTGTTAAATTTACTTGTCATAAATTTTTGCCTGTGAGTAGGTTATCATTAATGTTTCAGTTACTCTTGCATTCTACTTGGAAGAACGGGGAACAAGAATGCCTTTGTGAGCAGAACTATGGAGAGCCTAGTTCACTCTTAGCCCTGTCCTGCTGGAGGAGGCTGGGAGGCTGGCTGGAGAGCTCCCCCTGGTGTCAGGTTATGAGATAAAGCAAGGGCTGTTTTGGTGTGTTGTCTCTACACCTGTAAAATTGCAGAATGCCTTTTTAAACTTTTATTTTTAAATTAAATATTTTTTTAGCAGAGTCTCATGTAGTCCCGGCTGACTTTAAACCCATTATGTATCTGAGAATGACGTTAACTGCTTATCCTCCCACGTCCACTTCTTGAGTATTGGAATTCCAGGCATGCACCACCATCTCTGGGGTCCTGAGTGCTGAATCCAGGGCATAGTGCACGCTGCACAAGCAGTCTGCCTACTGATTTCTGTCCCCAGTCCTGAAGAGTTCCTATCCTAACAGGTCATTGAAGACACAAAGCAGTCTGCCAACTGAGTTCTGTGCCCAGCCCTGAAGAGTTCCTATCCTAACAGGTCAATGTAGATCTATGGCAGGAATGTATTTTAAAGGCATATCCCTAGAGTCTGGTTTGAGAGCGATAGTGCAGGCCCAAGATAATCTGCATTAGAGGAGACTCTCCCAGGGGACTTTGGAGTGGATGATGGTTCCTGAAGGCTTCTGAGACTCTCTGGCTAGCCACGGAGCAATGACAGAAAGATTATGGTTTGAGAATGCAAAATTTACTTATTTAACCAACTCTAGGTGAGGTTACTTTGGGGTCATTTTTGTTCCATTTATAGTGTTATATTATCTTTGGAGTATGTGTCAATGCTTTATTTTTTTATTGATTTTTATTGAGCTCTACATTTTTTCTGCTCCCCTCCCTGCTTCTTCCCTCCCTTCTTCAACCCTCCCCCCCAAGGTTCCCACACTTCCAAATTACTCAGGAGATCATGTCCTTTTCTACTTTCTACTTCCATGTAGATTAAATCTATGTAAGTCTCTCTGAGTGTCCTCATTGTTGCCTAAGTTCTCTGGGATTGTGGTTTGTAGGCTGGTTTTCTTTGCTTTATGCTTTATTTTTTTTTTTTTGATTTTTCGAGACAGGGTTTCTCTGTGGTTTTGGAGCCTGTCCTGGAACTCACTCTGTAAACCAGGCTGGTCTCGAACTATTTTTAACAGAAAGAAAAGGCAAGCTGATATGGATAAAATAGAGTATGTAACTTAGAAAGAAAATACATTCTATTTCTGAGAAAAATATTTTAGAAACTCTCCAGTTTCAAGTGTATGTGTACATGTCACTGTATATATGTATGTATATGTATATATGTATGTATATGCACACACACACAATCTCACCACCCTTCAAAATGTTATTCTCTTTGGAATTGGATGAAATGAGAGATTTAAGTCTCATCTAGAACACAAAGCCCTTTTCAATGACTCATATTCTCCTGCCACCTCGGCTAAGGGAGGATTTCCAATGGACAGGAATAATTAGCTTTGAAAATAGAAATTGAAATAGAATCCAGGAAGGAGAGCCGGTGACCCGCTCTGCATATTTATATGTTCAGTTAGCCTCTTGCATTGTGTTTTCTGCCCAGGAATAAATTTCCCTTTATTCTTTGTCCAGGCCTCCCCCCATTCTCCCAAAGCTCCTGCCGTGCCAAGAGAGACGTGTAAAAGGGCCAAGTGATCTGCTATTGAAGTCGGAAGACATATCTCCCTCTTAGTGACCTTCCTAGATAATGAGCAGATATAGTTTTCTAATATAAAGGGAATAAATCAATGGGCCTTTCAGGAGCAGGGGCAATAACAGCAGAGTCTAAGACCATCAATTCTGAAAGCAAAGGGCAGAGACATCTTTCCTTACAGAACAACGTTAGATTAGGCCACCATAGGGGACATTCTACACAGATGAGAAGGGGGTAAATGTGCACCCGCCCTTCCCTGTCCTCCCATTTACCACACACTCCTTATACTAAGCTCGAAGTCTATTCTAAGAGAAAAGTCACACCTCCCTTTGACGACTCCCGGATATTGTTTTCTATTGACTGAGTTAATTCATTGTGTAAGAAGATGGATTGCTTATCTTTCTCTGTGGCTCATTACGTTGATCCCCTCCCATCCTGGATTTAGTGCTAGATACAGGTGCCAGAGTCGGGTCACTCTGCATGCTTCTATTGCTCTTCAGGGTTCTTGGTCTTTCTGTGCAACTGTTAGTACCTCTGGAAGATTCTTGGTAGGTATGGGGCTAGAATATAGGCAGCGAGTGTCAAAGACTACCAATCCCTGCATAGCAAAAGCACAGGGAATATCTGTATAAGTTAGCATGTTGCTCATTTCCCAGTTGTGGATTAGGTATGTGTCATGACAATACGTTAATGTTTAATTAGAAGAACAATAGATCATTTCAGCAATAATAACAGCGACTTACCAAGTTATTACTATGTATTGGGCATCATGCCAGATCTTTCTAAATGCATCAGTCTTGAAAGATGAACTTTAATATATCGTTTTTTTTTCAAAATGGATACATAATTTGTGATTATATGTGACCTGAATGAGGTCGTGTGAGTACATCTCCAGAGAATAGTAAAGGATATTTTATTTGATGCTGTGTGGCCATCTAGTCCGCTAATTAAAGTATGCTGTATGCCTCGTGAATGACCTTAGATCACCTGCAAATGAGGGCGAAGTGAGAAGCATTGCTCAATTTCTGCTTCTTACATCGGGACTGGCATTTGGATCCTGATCTTGGCCAGTAGATGGTAGACAGTTCTCAGTATTTTGGAATACAAAGTGGTACCTGTCTGATCTCCTAAATTTTTTTATCAGCCCTACCCATCTTAATTATGTGGTTCCTGAGATATGGAGACAAAGTTACCTCACAGATCTCTGTTCTATTCAATCCTCTCCTTCAGTTATCCTTTCTTGGTAGGAGTTGAACTTTTCATGTAAGGTCCATTTAGCTCACCTTTCCCGCAATGCCTGGACAACTTGATGCAATTCAGTTTTGTCTTATGTCTGCAATTGGTAATAGATTTGGTCCAGGATACTATGTCTTATTTCCAAGATATTGTGAGTCTTTCTCTCTCTCTCTCTCTCCTTCTTTCTCTCCATTTCTCCCTCCCTCCATTTTTCTTCTTCTCCAATTTTCCCTCTGTCAATCCCTCCTTCAACGTTTCTCCTTCCCTCCCTTATTTCTTCCCTTCCTCCTTCCCTCCTTCCCTCCTTCCCTCCCTTACTCCCCCTCCATCCTTCCATTCTTCTATCACTTCCTCCATACATTCCTTCATCTCTCCCTCCTTCCATCCTTCTCCCATTCTTTCCTCCCTCCCTCCTCTCATTCTCACAAGCATAGGTCAGGACAACACGTATCCCCTTTTGGTGTTCCCTGTGATCATCTCATTAAAGAGGATCGCCCCACCCCTTTTCTTTTCTCACCATTGCAGGCAATAGCATCTTTCCGGAGAAAGCAGGCTACATCTCACGCCTGCTGCAAAAGGAAACAAAACTCTTCTGAACTCCTTAACAAGATTACTTGGAACCCTTAATACATGGTTCTTCCTTTCTCTGTGGGCTTACCATAGTTAAATGTTTGCAGTTCCTCAAGCACGACAGGGTTTCTCTTACTTCTTAGTCGTGACTTACTGTTCCTCTGTCTCTAAATCTTTGGAAGCTGACTAACTCTTAATTACTTATGAGGTATCAGTTTACAATACACATCACTTCTCTGTTTCACCCTCTGGCAGGTTCTTAGAATACATTTAAGAATTGAAATCACCCCACATGTAGATCCCCAAATGTGCACCTTAACTTCTCCCCACAACTGTCAGCCTCCTGAGGCGGGGAGCTGTTTGCTTGGTCTCATCACACCCCCAAAATTAATTAGGACGAGATGCAGCACAGAAAAGTCACTATACAAATATTTGGAAAGTAATGGAGAGCGTTGCCACTGAATTGTGAACTAATAGTTTCTTTATGCAAACCTTTTCACCTAGTATTGATGACAAAATGACGTGTTTATAATATAACACTGACTTCCTTGACTCTGCAGTTAATTGGCAAAATCACCTGGAAGCTCCTTACATAAACCTATAAACAACCAAACTATAGATTAGGAAAGGTGACCTCATGTTCTTCAATAATAGATCACTTTCTAAAATGGTTGAGTTGTCATGGGATAGATGCAATCCCATGAACGGTTAATGTGCAGTAACTTGGTGACTTAGGAGCATGTTCATTCGTGTTAAGGAACCCTGAGATTGATAGGACACCCTCTGCCACTGCATACTGCAGTTGCTCAGCTTCCTCAAACAAGTCTGCCAAATTCTAGGGAGGGCTCTAAGGGGTGCACGTCTTTCCTTCCTGCCTAAGAGATTGAAATTTACGACTTCTTCCTGTTCCCCTTTAGAATCCATGCTCTTATGGCTCGAGAGGTGGCTCAGTGCTTAAGAGTGTTTGCCACCCTTCCGCAGTACCCAAGTGCAGCTCCTAGCTCACACTGATGGGACTTACAACCTCCTGTAACTCCTCCTCTAGGGGACCACACCCTCTTCTGGCCTACATGGAGGGTCATACCGGTGTGCAATACCCCCCTACATACACACACATAATTAAAAGTAAAAACAATTTTTCAAAATATGTCCAAATTCCCGTAAGGGGACAAGAGGAGTATTTTCATACGTGAAATAACATTTATTGAATAACTTGTTAAAATAGTAAAAACATAATGAAAAGCCATCTTTTTTATCATGCATGGATAGGCTACAGAATTGTTGTAGATAAAGGGACAACCTATGTATAGATTCATTATTTAAAACTTGGTTAAACTAAAAAAGCACAGATTTATAAAATACACACAGTTTTGTAATATATAAAATTTACAAAATATAAAAAGTATAAATAACATGAAGTGAAGGTAACACTAACCTAACCCTAAATAACATGAAGGTAACATGACTTATATTTTCCTAAGATACATAAAGAAATAAAATCTCTTGTCAATGACTATAGATGTGTCCATCCACGTGCGTGCTGATGTTTGTGTGTGTGCATGTTTAATTGTCATGACAAATCAAGTATATCTATTCTGAAATTCTGAAATTCTCCAAATTTGCAAACTTCTAAGTACTGAGATAATGCCTCAGTAGAATTACATTTTTCTTCCTTCTTTCCTGTTTGTTTTTTTTTCCTTTTTTCTTTTATTGAAGATAGCTATTTTTCTTACAATATATTATATTCTTACATGTTATTTTATGCAATATATTCTGGTCATAGTTTTCCCTCTCATCAGTCTCCCACTGACATGTGATAATTCATAATAAAGACATGCATGCAAGTAGTATGTAAATAATCTACAGGATATGATGCACATGAAATAGAAACATTTTTAAAATATAGACTCAGTTCTCATTGCAGAATAAGTCACTATGTATACTTAGCATTTCAAACTGTAAAAATTCAAAATCTGAAGATCTGCTAGCTCCAAACATTTCAGATAAGGGAGACTTTGAGTCATTCAGTAAAACATGGTTATTTTTTTCATAAATAAGAGGAGACCCTGCTAATTTGTCTTTTCCAGAATACAAAGACTTCCCTTGTTCTCTTCAATAGCTGTGCAGCATGCTGTCTTATGACTGGATTCCCATTTATTTCAAGATCCTTCCCTTAACACTTGGGATGTTTTGCAGCCTGAGTTGTGATTTTTGCTGTAGTGTCTATTTAATTTTGCTTTAGAAAATGAAACTAGTGGTCTGATCACTTCATTCTGCTTCTAGTATTACTGTAAATTAAGCAATGGAGTAGCTGGCAAGCTCCACGACTCTTGTATGTTGGCAGATTTTTGCCAAACACCAATTTAGTCCCATTTGATCAGTTGTAGAAGCTGCCTTGGCACCCTCCTCAAGAGTGTGAGTGGTCCTTTATCTGAGGTGAAAACCAGTTTTTAAAGTTCTTATTTAAATATGATTACAAATGACACTACACATCTCTTGTCTGTCTGTTTGTAATACCTTTTTATTAAAGGGAGGAGGCAGGAAGCATGCCACTTTAAGATGAATGAGGTCACACTTGGTTGATTGGTTCATGGGCTCATGTTAAATATACAAAGGGTTTCATACACTGTTGGCCATCTTGTTAGGGAAAGAAGGAAAGCACATGTTGTAATGACAGGCAGGTCTCCAACATTTTACTGATTATCAATGTTACAAGTCTAGTATTCTTGTCATAGCACCACTTGTTGAAGGTGTTCTGTGGCAGTCTTCACTAGGAGGTACTTGATTACCTGGGTTCCAATTGTTTTATGCATGAAACAAATTAATCTTCACTTTAAGCCACTTTGCAATTGCATGACTGTTCTAATGGCCCATCTCAGTAGAAAATCATATACCACAGGTAGGTGTTCTGGAATCTCCACTGATCTGTGTAAAAAATTTCCAGGATAAAAAACAACAACCAAAGGAAGCCCCCAGGTTATGAAGCCATTACTCTATGAGGTCAATGCTTTGCCTTAACCCTGTCTTTTTTTTCCAAACTTATTTATTTGCGTGTGTGTGCAATTTGTGTACGGAAATGTGGATGTGTGCCTTGCCAACATGCATGTGTAGGGGTCAGAGAGTAAGCTGAAAGTTGGTTCTCAACTTCTATTGTGAGTTCTGGTCATCAGAACTACATAACGAGCCAGGCAGTGGTGCATGCCTTTACTCCCAGCAATTGGGAGGCAAAGGAAGGAGGATCTCTGTGAGTTTGAGGCCAGCCTGGGCTACAAAATCTAATTCCAGGACAGGTTCTAAAGCTACGGTGAAAGCCTGTCTCCAAAAACAAAACAAAACAAAACAAAACAAAACAAAACAAAAAAAAACACTGCATAACAAGCATTTTACTTCCTGATAACTGTCCAGCTATGCTTTGGTTTGTAGACTGGATTTTGAAGTTCCAAATAAGTTAGGATGACAGGCCAGAGGCTCCCACAAATCTGTTTGCTTTCCTTTCCAGTGCTGGAATTAAAAGATGTACCTCTCCTCCCAGTTCTTTTCCATGGATTCTGAAAACTGAACCTCATGTTTACACAGTGAGCTTTTCTCCCTGGTGTCCTCTTCTCAGCCTTCCATAGCAGTTTTGCCTCTTTCCCACCTGTCCATTTTCCCATTCTCATGGGAAGCGGTGGATAGGCCATGTAGAGTTGTGGTATTCTGGGTGCGGAAGCAAAGCTGATGCATTTTTGAAATGTATCTTCATCCACCCAGGTTCTCAGGATGATGTCATCCATCATCTTTTATTTAGTACAAAGAGGATTTTCCCTGGGTGATAAGTTTGATTCAAGTGATGTGAACAAAGAGGCCACACATTTTTTGCTTGCCATCTTATCTCAGTGGGCACCATATACTGGAGAGAATGAGAGAGATCAATAAATCACTCTTCTTCCCTACAAATTCTTGCTCTGTCTCTGGAACCAAGTGGCCAAGTACAGAAAAGCCTGAGACTATTTAATGATTATCTGTTGGCTCATCTACGGTCTGTCTATCAATTGTCATCCGTTCATCTAAATATATACAGATAGACAAAGATATGACTTTCATTAAAGTCTCTGAAGAACGTATTTTGAGAAAAGCGAAAAGAGAAAGCTAAATTCTTTCTGGCTTATACTTTTGCTTTTTGTCATACCTGAGAAAATAAATTAGATTTATGCCATTTTTAGTAAACACATTCTTAGTAAAAAGTCAAACACACGATTAGTTGAAGGATAGATTCATCAAACAAGCTGAAAAGAATAATGCAATATTTGAATTCAAAATGATTTTGGAAGATTTAACTTTCCCTCCTTCCTGTAAGTTTTCGAAAGAGCTATAAAATAGTGCCACACTTTACCTCTCTTACAAATATCTCCTTTAATTAGTGTTTTATTGATATATAAGAATATAAAAATGACCAAGGAAACATGAGATTGCTTTTGATAATTTATGCATTGTATGATCCTTACATTACGGTTCATATATTTTTCTCCTCAAACATTTATCATTTTACCAAAAAAGTAAAACATCAAAAGCCTGTCTCTTTGTTCGTTGGAACATATGGAACATTTTCTTCAGCTACAGTTACCCTACTGTGCACATGAAAACTTATTTTTTCCATCCAACTGTAACAGTACAGGAAGGTAACCCCAAGCCTTTGTCCTCTCTCCCTCCACCTACTTGCTTATAAAATCACATTGTTCTGTAACCTCATTGTCATCGAGATAAATTATTTGAGAATGGATCTAAGACTAAGTACATTTTGAGGACGGTATATTAATGCTGTATAATTGTTATCTTATGTATATTATTTTATCTGTGGTCACATTCTTGCCACGGAGAGCCTGAGATTTGATGACTCAGCTTTTATCATATCTGTGTTGGCCCAGGGCCTGGTATATTTTTAGATACACAGAATAATCTGGGGCAGGATCTATGCCGCCCTTCTCACTGCACACTACAAGATCGAAGGAGAGCAATAGGGACAGTGTATCCTGCTCTGCATGACAATGTATGTCCATGCTAAACAAGGAGTGTCAGGATACCGAATGCAAACTATCTGAAGCCCAAGTCTATCATGTGCTTAGATACCATTCTACTTGAACTGCAGCATCTTCTCAAGTTCCATGTGCTTCCTGGAAGTAAATGCACATAAACTGGGAGCAGGGATTAACATCCTTGTACAGCACCCTGGCCTTAAGCAATGAATTCTTAGAGAAACATATTGAGAGCTTTACCAGACACTCTATGCTATGACTGCTATTGCTTAGCTCAACAGCAAGGAAAGCTGAACCAAAAAACTATCTAAAAAAATGAGTTTCAGCAAAACAGCAAGATCTGCCATAAAACATTGTAACGGTTGACCCAAAATTGGTTAGTTTGTCAATATAAAAACTCCAAATACTCTCATATTGCATGCTGATGCATACTTAAATACTATTAGTTTTAAAACAGAGTCAAAAGATTGAAAGGGTCTTGTGCTTACCCTGAGAAATCACCCCTAATTAATATCGCCATATTTAATGCATGTGCTCAAGCAAGTCTGCAAGATTATTGAGGACAGATTATATAACTGATGTATTGTTGAAAACCTGGAGTACCCAGTAACTTCAGTGATAAGCAATATCGACTGACTAATGGTGCCGTCACCATGTGGGTTCTGATGTCTGACTTTTTCCTTCACTTTGCAGTTTTTGCAAGAATAGAGGAAGAGCCACATGATCAGGGTCTGGCATAGTAAGGACGTGCCTTCAAAATCTGTGCCCTCTGTTCTTGGGTGAAAAGGCTCCTGACTCAATGGTTCCCTGGCAGAGTTTCCTGCAGGGCTTTAATATGCATGTCTCTCCCAACTGTCCGAGTCTTCTGTGCATCAGAAAGTCACTGAGCATCCATTGCTGAGTGACATCTTTCACCCTAATGTTCAATTGTGGCTGTACGGTTTTATTGTTGCTGACAGCACTAATACCTCTCCATAAAGTGGCTTCTTTGTTCCCATCCTTTTATCCTTTGTACTCCTGTCTCAGTGCCACTGACCTTTTAGCTTGCATGCTTTGCCAAACTCAAGAGAAAAGTCAATCTGTTCTTCCTTTTTCCTGGCATTTAAGTCTCATTCCTATCCTGACCCCTTGCCTTGCCTTTTGTATCCTTTTATGCCTCTTTTAGAATATATATATATATATATATATATATATATATATATATATATATCAAAGAAACAGAGAAATCACATAAGATGTGAATATTGAGAGTCTTTAACTGAAAAATGTTAACATGAGAAAATTGTATACATGCATATATATGTATATGACACAATTTGCAAAAATGTGTTCACAAAATGATGGGCTTTTATACTGGTCTCTGCTCCATGGGAAAGATAAAAATGCAAACGGGATGGAGGAGGACAGGTGACACAGTTGTAAGTAGGGACGGGATGGGTAGCCTCATGCTTTTGGCTGCTTCTGGCTAATACAGAGAAGCCAAGACCATACCACCCTGTTCAGAAATAAACAGAAGCATTCACTCAACTAGTATCAGAAGTATAAGAATTCTATCCTGTATTTCACTATATCTCTATATCCTGTAGAAGTTATTGGCACATCTGAGTAGAAGGAAAAATTAACGGGTCATCAAGGCTCACTAAAAGGAGAAGACTTCTCTCAAAAGCATGGGGAAACTTAGTCTTTGGGAAAATAGAATCGCATTGCCTGTCTTTTCCAATGGGCAGTGAGCACCCATAGCCTTTTTAGGGGTCTTTTTTACATGTTTCAGAGATGAATCATCAATCCCTTGTGATTGGCCTCAAAATCTGCTTCCTCCATGAGTCTCAGTGGTGCCTGTCATCTGTGTTGCTGCATTTCTTTATGTTACTTTCGGTGGTGTGTGGGGTGAATGTAGTCATTGTCCTGCATACTCTCTTTTTTTGGAGGTTGAGAGTAGATCCCCAATGCTGTGACTCTAGCCCTCATCCCTTCTTCCCACAGCCTGGTTGACCGTGTACACATAGATTCACATTGTCCCATAACTTCACTTTAGTGCTGATGTATCCTTTATAAGTAACACTGAACAGCGAGCAGCTTAAAGGAGAAGTGATACCAGAACCTTCAAACATACCTAAGATACCTGAAGTTAATTTCTGAAAGCTTGGACCAACAAGATATAATGCATATATATCCTGGTAAGAAAGAAGATTTCCAGGGACTGAGATTTTTCCCATACCATGTAACAGTGGTCCCTATCCTGGGATCACTATTCCTGGGTTCCCAGTGGCTATCTGATTTCTCTTTTTTCATGTGCCTCAAAAGCTCAGTAGTGACAACAGACTAGTAGCAGGTTTTATTGATAGCTGGACATAAAGCAAGCAAGCAAACAAAAAAACAAACAAATAAAAAAATAGGCAATAGTGGTATTTAATGCCAGGTGCCAAGTATCACAAATATTCTGCAATATAAAAACGGGCCATGCCTAAAATACAACCTTACATTATTGTATTACATGAAAATGAGAAGACAGAGCAATAAGATGATGTAACCATCTTGCACAATCTTCGGGCTCCAAATGAGATTTGTTTTGATGTTTACAAATCCCTTTCCTAGAGCCCATTTAATTATTGATGTTTAGGCTTTACAGAGAAATTTTATCCTACAGAGTACTGAACTGGATTACTAAGTAGATGGACACATTAATTATTAGACGCAAACTTGGCGCTATTATTGTTGCTGAGGAATAGTGAGGCTCCCTCTATATTCTCCCACTAAGATCTGGGTGGGATGGGTGGTCCTCAAAAAGATCTCACAGGAAGTGGGGGCAGAGATAACTTGCCTACGTATGAACTTTGATGACTAGCCATCATCTAGGAGAGTGAGTCGGTGTGTGCTGAACAACTCCTAACATCAATGGTTCATTCTGATCCCTTTGGATTCTTTCAATAGCGTTTTGGGGGAAGAATTTGTTAACTCTGACTTTACGCAAGAGAAAACCAAGTCTCAGCAGAGGGAAGTGAGTTGTTCAACAGACTCTCATTCTGGAGTGCCCAAAGGGGACAGAAAAGCCAGTGAACGCATTTGACAAGCACGTGCTTTGTCTCTCCCCACTTGTCATCTCCTGTGTTTTCTGAAGTTGTCTTGGTCCCATCCTTCCAGTACTTGGGCTTGGTTTCATTTCTGTTTTCCCTTCCAGTCCTATTCTCTGGCCTGCTGTGTCTCTTTAAGCTGATTTGCAGTTTGAAGCCTTGAACTAAGACTCTTCCTGCCATAGAGAGTTCTTTGCTCTCTTGCCATAATGTAAGAGGCAACACATGCGAATTCGAATGTCAGAGTGCAAAGTCCTCTCTCTGACAGTAATCGTCAAGTGTAAGAGAAGCAGTTCTGGACACTTTATTTCACCTCTGAGAGCTTTCTGTAGTCCAAGGTCTGGTGCAGGAGTTTGTAATTCTTTCTCTTTACTGAAGGGTGTGTTTGGTGGGGGGAGGGAGACAACTGTAGCACTAGCAATCATCAGGGCTTTTGTTCTATTAGTGTATTTATTCAGAATTGTAACCCAAGCTGGTAACTTCCACACTTCCCAGTTTTCTGATGAAATCCTAAAACTGCTGGAGCATGCGAAGCCCATGACTTTCCTACATCTCCGTTTGCTCCTTCCATCACTTCGAACATCACTTCCGTGGGTTTCATCTCCACTGGCCTTTCATGTTCTCTCCATTGTTAGCAGCTTTCTCCATTCACAAGGTCTTTGCACAGGTTCTTTTCCTGGGATCCTCTTCCTGACCTATAGTCAATATTTTCTCAGTCTTGAAATTATTGTAGCGATCACTTTCCCAGAAGCCAGAATCCCTGTCTCAAAATTAATTGAGACCCACCTGTGTACCCCATGTACTGTGTATCATAGTATATAAACCATTATTAGTTTTAGTACTGTGAATGTCTATATGCTTTAATAAATTATAAAGTGCATGATGACAGAGACTGAATCTGCTTCTGATCACCAGCATAGATCCAGGAACTGGCCCCTGGGATGCTCCCTTAGTCAGGTAGTAAAATTTTGAGGGTTTGAGTTTTATTATGATTGATCCAGTTGCTGTTCTCAGAGTTCTGATGCAATGGTAAGAAGTGTTAGAACATATCTGATACCACAGAGGTTGAAGATTATGATCATGCTTAATATATATTGTTTAAGTTGTTTGATTTTTTTGTGGTAGGCGTGTACATGTTGACACATATGTGTACATATGTACACAAGTGTGTGGAGACTAGAGGTTGACAGACTATCTTCAATAGCTATCTACCTTATATTTTTAATTTATTTTCTGACAATTTCACACACACACACACACACACACACACACACACACTATAGTTTGAGCATATACATCTCCTAATAGCCACACTTATTCCCCTCCTCCTCCGACTGAATCCCCTTTTTAGAACATAATATGGATTTTTATGAATGAAAGGAGTCTTGAAATATATGCTCTAAATATACAACTCTACTCAAGTTCATTTTAGTTCAGAACACTATTTGAAATGGTGGCAGATCCATGTTGAGTTCATAAAGTGTAATTTTACTTTGTCTCTCTGTCTGGACAGTAGGAAGCAAATACAAGGAAAATGTTTATGGAATCGCATACCACAGTGCTCACGTGTCAGTTCTAGCTCTAAAGTTCTTAGTTCTAGTCCTGCTCACCTTTGGAAATTATTTGCTTCTTTCTGTTTTTTTCCACGTGCACAATGAACATAATAATAGAAACTTTAAGGGAAATAGATGAGAACCAAACATGACAATCTAGGGAAAATGTACAATGTCTTGTTGAACACTGAGTAAGTGTTCAGTGAATGTCAGGGGTTCCGTAAGCAAGGGGGATATGGTCAGAAATGCTTTCAGAAGTAATAAACATGAGGCAACCATTGTTGGAAAGTTCTGATTTGAGGTAATATCTAAGGAACCAGTGTAATCTGGAAATGGTACATTGAAGAATGTTAAAATCACCAACAGGAAGGAGCAGCAGATTACTTCCGAGAAGAGGGAGTCACATGATTCCATGTTCTCCACATCCCTACCAGCTCCGAATTCCTCTCTGCCCACAGGGGAAGCGTTTATCATGCATACTTCCTGGTATCACAAACAGCATTGCCTCTGCTTACTTCTCTAAGCCTTAGAGCCTCCTACATTATATGTGAAGGTGGGTGAGGTGGCCAGAGTTGGCCTTGGGAAAATGAGCTGTGTGGGTATTTTTAGATGGCCCGAAATAGCAGCAGGAGGATTCCATTTATAGGAACTGTGAGAACTGTCTCCTATCTGGAAAGTGGTAATGTCTTCTACGAAGTGACAATATTGCCATCACGAATTTTATCCCGAGGAAGATTCCCTGAGTCTTCACCTGACTTTGCATTGTGTGGCTGTGTCTTTTTAATGTTGAGCAAATGAAGCCCTGGGCATTCTTCACCGTCCACCATCTCTTGCTTCTTGGGCTGAAAGAAAATGAGAAGCTAAGGCAGACTACCTCTCATAGTGAAATTGTTCCTGGCTAATAAAACTGCGGGAACTGTACATTAGGATGTCTTCCATAAATCAGCCTTGGGGAGAATTAGGTGCTGCGAGATGGAGGAATGATGTTTAATCATCACTTGTAGGCAGTCATTAGCTGCACACCCTCATTCTGCTGCCTGCCCATTCGTCATTCCCCAAATGCGACTTTCCCCCCTAGACCATTAACATTTCTCAATGACTTTCTAAACGCAGAGAAAAAGCCACAGAAGGGGTGAAGGATGGGGAGGCATTATGGAAACACACAACTGAGAGATGTCTCTGCCGCTTGCCTTCTGTGCCTGTGCATGTAAATGGAGCACTGCAAGAACGAGTTGATCGATCATCTGGCCAGCCAGCTGCTGCAGTTTGAGCTAAAGGAGCATTTGCCTCCTGTTTGTCTACAAAAATAAATAACGCTTCGAGATACCTTTTCTTTTATTGAGTGCAAGAATATTCTGGTGTTTTCTTTCACATGTATAGCAAGGCCAGGTTGATTGTCTCGTGGCAGGTTACACCAGCTTTGGGAAACTGAGTCTCCATGGATTACCTTCTTAATTCTCTCTAGAACAAGAAGACAGAAAGTCAGTGTCTGTAGGGTGTAGGAAATAAAGAAGCAGCCTGTTCAAACTGGTTCATTGTCCAAAGGCTAAACATCCTTCAATGGTTGACAGGTAATGATGTGTATAACACAGCTTAGTTCAGTAATCTGCAGGAGGGAAGAACATTCTAGAATTTTCTACTAAACATAGTTTGTGCTTTCTGATGCTAATGCATGCATTAAAAATTTTTTTTCGGGATTTTTTTTCTCCTTATGAAATTGCCTCAAATCTTTGCTTGTGGTTGTTTCTTAATTACTTTTGGTCACGGATCATAGCAGTTTTCAGTTTCTGTGTGCTTTCATACAGGCAGAAGTACTATGGTCAGTGACAAGAATATCACTGAGAACTTACCACATGGCAAGCACTGTAGTAAGAAGCATGGCCCGTACCACCGCACTGCAAAGAAAGGGCAATTATGCTAATCTTATTACGACAAAACTTGGAGGTAGTGAAAATAATTTCCTACGTCCATGAAGGCTCTATGAGTCAGATCCAGGTACTGTGGGGCATGGAAGTTGTGCTGTAGAAGTGGTCTTTAAAACAATTAGGAATACAAATGGACCTGCATTAAAGGCAAGTGAAGTTTTGTCAACTTCCTGCTGAATTTTCTTTCTTTCAGCTGATTGTGGCAAAGGTGAACCGACCTAAGTCTTTTTGAAATAGCAACTGTATCTAGTTTGTGCATACATTAAATATATATGCCCTCACTAGTGCAATCCATTTGTAAGGTGTAATAGATGTATGTGATTTTGATGTTCCAATAGTCTATAAAGAAGGAATTTTGAAATAATTGAATGAAAATGAAGGCTTAATCATGAGCTGTCTCTTTGGGGCATGAATTCTTCCTGGGAAGAAGCTGTAAGTGAAGAAGGCCTCTGGATAAGTTCACAAGAAAGCCAGGTCCATTGAGAAGAAGCAGAGACTAGTTACAGATCTTTGTTAACCACAACTTAGTACAAAAAAAGGTCCTACTGAGCAAAGTTGAGAAGAGCAGGACTTTATGGACTGCCTGTATGCCATTTGATGGCCTGGTACCCACACATATTTGTCAGCACTAAAGGGCACAGGTAGTTACTATTCATAATAATAGCAATATTAGTGATAATAAAAGTAAGTAATTATAAAATAGTAATAGTAAAATAGGTCATGAAGTGAGACAAGTTAAGTTGTTAGCTGGGTTAGGAACTGTGGATGATGTTGGAAGGAAATAATGGGGTTTAATAAGAGTAACATAGATTGTATACATGGACAAAATTTTAAACATATAAATAAAATATTATGAAATAAAAAAAGAGGCAGTGAATTGGTGTTGGAAGGACTATGTTGTAGCCCTGGTTCTATCATGAAAGAGCCTTGAGACCTTGTTTCTCAAGCTGGAAACAGAACTCAAGTGTAATTGTGGAATTCTGTGATTCTAGCTCAATAACTCTACATATCTATCATTCTCCTTCTTGCTAAATATTTATGGAAGACTAGATAGTATTTTAAATAGAACACATCCAAGTGAAGTGTACAAGTAGAAAAGGGGAAAAGAAATTTGGGGTATGTTGTACGAAGATAACAGGGAACAAATGGTAACCATCATAGTACTAAAATTAGGACCAAATATCTAAGAACATAAAATCTAGCATTGCATCATTGTTTGTAAATGAAAGCCCAGGGGAACAGCAGAAGATACAACCAACCACACGTCCCATAACATTTGGGTTGCAGGGTGACAGATATGTTTTGTGTTGAATCACAGGTTTTTCTCTGGTCTCCATTGACAGTAACAGCAGAAGACCAACTGAAATAGAAACAACACAGATACTTAGCTGTTTTGTGGCATGCATTTTGAATGTATGTACACACCCATAAGGTAGTCCATGTAGGCAATCTCCTAGATACTTCCTCATATAGCAAATGTTTTAGATGATGTGTATATTCTTAGGGTTGAAGATCTATTAACACATCACGTGACTGAGTATATCTTATTCTAATAACTTGCACTGGGAAATATTGCTAATGTTGATACACACTCAGAAATTTAGGAAATATATAAAAATTACACTAAGTTTAAGAAGCAGCATGTATTTAAAGAGGATGGACAGAAAGGAAGTAAATGAAATTCTACGGGAACTGCCAGGGGCTCTAGAGGATTCAGAGATTGTGGTCCCAGTTTATCATCCCCTTGCTTTAAGTCATATCTGTTGGTAATGCAAATACTTAATATAATGGCCTGGAACTTTGATAATTGTCAGGAGACGGACTAAAAGTGAGAGGAAACAAGAGACAAATATTCTCTTAAGGTTATTGGGCATTGGCAGAAAAGGGAAGGACAGGAGGTTGGTGCAAGTGAAGGAGTTTGCGTTATGGGGGAAATGGAGAGAATTTTTTTTTAAAAAAATATTAACATGTCTTTCTGATCTCTGGGCTGTGAGAAAAAGATTAGAAAGCAAATTCTTCCTGTCGTTGCTTGGGAAAACTTAGCCTTATAATAATGTGTTTGCTTCCAGAATTGAACAAGGGTTGGAGAGGAGGAGAGATAACAGTAAAAAGAAGCAAAATAGTATAGGTATCTTAGAAGATGAAACAGGATTAACTGTTTATGATAAAACATTATGTAGTAAACATTTAAAAACAATGACAGGATGGAAACATAGTGGTGTCAGATAGGACTGTCAGGAAGGAAGAATTGGGATGTGGGTATGAGTCCAAGTATTTAAATAAGTGTGTTTATACATATTAGCAACAATGCTGTGCCAGTCTCTGTCTCCCCTGCGTGTATGTGTGTGTGTAAGTATGTATGTTTATCTGTGTGTGTGAATAAAATATCTGAGACAAAGGTGTAGACTTTCAATATGCAGAAAATCTAGATGCACACAAACACTTGTTATAAATTATCCCTTTTTTCATTCTAAGCTAGTTTATGATAAAATATAAGTGCATTGCTTATAGTCTATAAAATACTGATAATAATATTTTAGTTTTGATAATTCAGTGTGCAAAGATTACATTTTATAAATTAATTTTGGCGTATTGAGGATTGAACCCAGAGCCTAAATATACTAGGAAAGTGCTCTAGCTGATCTGTTTTTGCAAACTGTGCAATTTAAATTTACTAGGCTGCAGTTTCTTAAGTTATTAGAACATACCATGCTGAAGACACTTCATATCTATGAAGATTTTCAAATCTTACCGGTGAATATTAAAGTGACTCCTTAATGTTGGTTTCAGCTACCTTTAAGATGGGTGAGTATATATTACACCAGGGGCAATTGATTAGCCTCTTCCTTAATGAGTCCATTTCCAGGCAATGACAACAAATATTGATATCCACTAATCAGTTGCTCTTGAGTTCTTTTGATTCCCTAGGAGAGTTGTTTTTCTTACAGGTGGGATAGAAAGGGTGATAGGCGCGAGTTCTTGATATAAAATAGAGAGCTAAAAGCTTGTCACTCACTGACTGTATCATGTGACTTAATGAAGCATGTTCTATACTATAACATGCTGAAGACACTACCATGGAGACACTACTATTGTTGTTTGATGATTATACAGGCCTAAAAGTGGAGAAACATTTGCTGTGTATTTTACTTACAGGGACAAGTCTGTAGTTCTGTTGATTGTTCTCCTGGAACAAACATATTTTCCTGCAAATGACTATTGTGTTTTCAGTAAGTAAGATGAACCATGACCAGATATTTTCATCAAAGCCCTCACAGCCCAGTGAGAAGGCAAAGGAGTTCAGCAAACATCCTTGATCCTTACTGGCCAGTTTTGCTGCTAGACCAGCCGCAGTGGGAGGAGAAGAGGATGTCTGTGACACTTACTGGATCAAACAAGCCATCTTGTGGAAGCCAGCACCCACAGTGCTACCTGAAGCAGATAGATCTAAACAGTATTCATAGTGGGAGCAGTAATTATAGATCCCAGGTTAGGGGAAGAAACTGAAGCCCGATAGGAAATATTTTTACAGGTCACTGTTGTGGCATGTTGTGGAAGCAGTTTGGTATATAGCATGGCTATATTTCTGATTGTTAGCAAAGATAGAATCCCTCTTCTGCAAGTATACATATTGTTTAATAAGATGATGAGCCCAAAGACAAAGATATCAATAGGTGGGTGATAATTTGTAGCTTATAGAAAAAATGTTACCAATTAAAACATAGCTACATTTTTGAACAGTGTCTAGACTCCATCAAGAAAAGATGGAGTCTGACTTAGATTAGTGAATAATTATTTGCTTTAAAGTGCTTTTAGCCTTTTTTTTCAAACACACTCATGGTGGTTTCGCATGATACTAGTAATAGCAACTCAGGCAACACTCACCGGATATGGGCTACATGCCACGCGTGAGTCTGACTTCACTTGAATTGATTAGACTCTTCAAACAACTCAACAAGACAGGTTGCATCTGTTATCCAGTCTTACAGATAAGACATAGAAATATTGACTAATCTGACCAGGGTCACAAGGCCAGCAAGTTCCTTGCCAGGAGTAAGGACCCAGGAGCTCCCCATTGAGTCCTCATTCTTCCTTCCACACTCATGCCTTGCTTATTAAAACAATTTCTGTTGACATTTGTAAAATTAGTCCATTACCACTTCTAGATTGCTTAGGTTGTTATTTGACTTTTTGTTTCCTTATTTTACTGCTTTCATAAAACTATTGGTGTGTATAAGCTCAAGATTTTATAGGCTTAATTCCTATGTCCCCGTGAAGTTCATAAAATTGATATGATTAAAATTATTCATACATTAAAATTTTTGATAATGAAGCTATTATATTCAACATTTAAATTTCTTCCCAGACCCATCAGTTATAAGAGATAAAAAATTCATATGAAAAGATAAATAGCTATATATGAATTTTTCTAATATACGGGAACAAGTCATAATGATGGATATTTCAATGTAGATAGTCTCCTATTCAGCCACTCATCCATCTATTCATTTGTCAAATGTTTACTGGTTATAATCGATGTGCTGGACTCTGATTATGTGTTAGGGATACAAACAAAAGAGACAGAGTTCTAACCTGTGAGGACTCTCTCAGCATCTGGGCTTAGTCAAGCTTCTGTTCCTGTCCTGACAGAAGAGAGAACAGGAAGCAAGAATCATAGAGCTGAGAGAGCAGAGGTTTCATTTTTATTTATTGAGTTAAACAGTGAATGTTTATAGTGATTAAAAAGGATGGAATCTTTATATTGGTGTTTTTTTTTTTAAAGCAAAAGTCAAGGAAAAAAGAATCTCAACAGAGGAATGTTCATGAACACATGCACACACAGAGATATGCATGCACACACACACATATATATATACACATTCACAATTATAGTCACACACACAACACACACATACACACAATCTCAGAAAACCTCTAAGTGATTGGCAGACCTTCTTTTAAAAACCCGGCTGAGTAGAGGGAAGAAATAGAACCGTGACATGAGGATTTAGAGTAAGTTAGTGAAAAGGGTTGTATTAAATTTTAAGTAGGGAATTTATAATATATTAAATAATAATTGTGTTTAAGAATTAATGCTGGCATGCTCGGCTATATCTAATGCTTACTTCCCTTGAACTATTGTTTAAAGATCAACCCTTTAAAAACATGATTAGCTCTATAAGTAAAGTTCATATTTTAAATCTGTGTTTTTTAAAGAATGAAATACTGTGTGGAGGTGAATCTTGAAAACTATGGGACTAGACTTTTGAAAGTTAGCCTTCAGCCCTCAATTCCCCAGACAACACATGAATTCTGATCCTTTGTCTATAAAAGAGAACAGTTTGACTGGCCTCTTTTTAGTATTATAGTAAACCATTCCAAAGTAATAAAACAAAATTAAAGAGAGGGAGCCCATCCCCTGTTTGCTTGGATTCCTCTTCCTGTGAAAACTCCATAACACATGCTATTGTAAAGAGCCTCCTGACCACAAATGCAGAGGAGAGATTCTACCGATGCAAGGTTTAGGATCAGGAGACAGAAAAAGCTCCTGGGCAAACAGCCAGAGAATCTCACACCATCTGGGGAAAGAGCTGATACAGTATCACCAGAACTCTAATGCTGTGTGCCCTTCTCATTTGACTTAGTGCTCTCAGAATCTTCCATGACTTTAATGACACTTCTACGGTATGGTTGAGGAAACAGAAACACGTGTCTAAGGTTTTCCTGAAATCATACTGTTATCAGGAAAACAAACAACAACAACAACACAATCCCCAACAATTTTCAAATGAGATTTGCCAACATCATGACCTGTGTTGTTCTCCAGTCTCTACAGTCTGACTGATAATACAGATTGCTAATTCCAAGAAACCAAGCAATCCTGCACCTGTTCAAATGTATTTTTCTCAGAACTCAACCTTTTTTCATTTTGTGTTTCTTCATTGCAACTTTCAAAGCCATGAACTGAGCAGAATCAGACAGAGCTACTCACAGGTGAGACAAGGGCCTTCTTCAGCTGTGTTCATTTGCAGAGAGGGAGCTCACCAGGGCAAGGCAACTGCCTTGATTTCGGAGCCACAGACAGACACACCCTCAGTTTGCCACTCCCCAGCCAGGGCAGTCTTCTGTGAATGGTGAAGTTCCTAGATTCTGCTCCTCTGCTCCCTACATTTTCTTAATATAATTTAAATCCCTTAGTTTTCCCTCCAACTTTATTTTAACCTATTTTTTCTCTAGTGGGATTAGCCAACTTTGTTCATCATGAAATTCAGTTTTTGCATTGTGATACAACTCCTTAAAATTAAAATTCCCACAATGCCTTGCTTTGCATTGAGTTCCGTGGTCTCAATGGTGCCACATATTTCAGGATAGATGGCATTCTCCCTGTTGCCATGATGTAATAGCAACACATAGGATTCATGGAGAAAGAAGCACCTTCCGACAACAGAAGCTGGTCTGTTATGGATTGGAATGCTCAGTTCTCTTTCAAAACATAAAGAAATAAGTTCTCATTGAATTGAATTTGATCTCTGACTTTTTCACAAATGTATAAAGTACATTCTGATTACTTTAGATTCCAACCACTTTAACCTCTTCCCTGTTTCCCCCACTTTCTCCTCTTCTCTACAATTTATGATGTTCTTGTCTTCGTATTTTCTTATATTTTCTCACTGAGTTCAACTGGGACTATCGGTATGACTATGGGTTTGGGTATGTCTATGCACCAAAACCAGGAATACACCGTAGATACACAACTAGAAACAATGACAGCACCTCCTCCAGAATCCATTAATGGGCTTTCATCATGGAGGGGTAGGACCCCAAGTACAAACTCTTCCCTGCTTTACAGTTGACTGTTGATGGCCCCATGCTCTTGGTTGCATATAAAATGATAAAAATGCTCAAGGGGCCTTCAAGCGTGATTAGTCCATCCAACCATGAGTTGCCTCCACATTTTTGTGTCATACACCTCTCTCATAACCATCGTCTTCCACCTGCACTGGTCCTATTCCAAGCTCTTCAGACATTTGTTCTTTTCTCTGCTTAGAGTGCCCTTCTTTCTGGGCTGTCATGTTTTATCATTCAGGAAAGCTCAACTCTCTTTTATACCAAAAGGGCATATTTTATCGCCTTGTCTCAGCTAGGTCCCACCTCACATGACATCATGCTTTGGACATGGCATTCATAGATTTCTCCAGAGAAGCTACTACCATATGAAAGCCGCTTTTTAACTAATTGAGATGCTTATTATCTAACCTGTAGACTGTAAGTTCTATTAAATGTGAGGCCATTTACCACTGAGTTTATTGATACATCCCAGGTCTTTAGATGCATCTCTGAAATATAATAGGCACTCATTAAAAAACTGATAAATGACTGAATAGAGGGAAGGGCTTCAATATGATGTTTTGGCAAATGCTTAGAGAGTTGAATGATTCTCAAAATATTTTAAATAACTTGTTGAGAATTTTATGCAATATAGTTTCAACATTTATCCCTTCAACTCCTCCATTTCCCAATCTCTCTCTCTCTCCCAGCTTTTTCTATCTGACTTTGAGATTACTTCTTGTTTCTAATCTTCTCCTCCTATCAAGCCCCTTTTGTATTGCTCAGTCAGTTTTGGGATTGAGATTTCTCTGGTATGTGGTCAGCCTACCATGAGTCACATCATTAAAAAGAAGCGATTCTCTTTCTCCCAGGTTATCACCAAATGCTAATAGCTCATCAATATGGGATTACATATCAGCTCTTGGCTGGTATTTTTTTTTTCTGCCTGCAGTTTGAGTGTGAGATTTTTTTTTTATTGAGAAAAAGAAAAAAGTTTCCACCTCCCCCAAGCCTCCCATTTCCCTCCCCCTCCTCCCACCCTTCTCCCCCTCCCCCCACTCCTCTCACCCTCCCTCTCCAGTCCAAAGAGTAGTCAGGGTTCCCTTCCCTGTGGAAAGTCCAAGGTCCTCCCCCCTCCGTCCATGTCTAGGAAGGTGAACATCCAAACTGGCTAGGCTCCCACAAAGCCAGAACTTGAAGTAGGATCAAAACCCAGGGCCATTGTCCTTGGCTTCTCATCAGCCCCCATTGTTCGCCATGTTCAGAGAGTCCTGTTTTATCCCAGTGGCTCCCAGGAGCCCAAGGCGAGGTCCCCAGTTAGTTCCTTGGGCAGCTGAGGATAGGGAACCTGAAATGACTCTATCCTATAGCCATACTGATGATAATCTTGCATATCACCATAGAACCTTCATCAGGTGATGGATGGAGATAGTCACAGAGACCCACACAGGAGCACCAGACTGAGCTCCCAAGTTCCCAATGAGGAGCGGAAGGAGTGAGTGTGAGATTTTTAATACCACTCTATGTAAGATCTGTAAGTGGCCAGGAATGTCTTATTCCAGCAAAAGCAACAGCCGTGGTCACATCTTGCATCATTTACCAGTGTCAGAATCCAGTTGCTGGAATGGTGCAAAGAGATATAACATTTTGCTCTAGCAGATAAATTCAGTGTTTACCTAGGATAAGAATGAGAGGCTTCTGTCGTTACAATCTTGGGCCATAGAAGGGAAGAGGGAGATCTCTATGCTTGGCATTCCTGGAATGGCTCCTTATGTAAAAATTTCTGATTTGGCTTTGGTCATCTTTCTTCATAGGACTGAGACCCTGGACAGATATGAGATATCCATCTTCCAAAGGGTAGGCTTAATGTCCTTGCTTAACCCTATATGAATTTCACTTACTTTCACATTCCACAGACAACACTGTACAAAAGTTCTGACAACTTTGCATTGTCCAGTTAGATTGGTGTCTGACCAGGCTGCCCACAGAAGAGCATGGACATCATATCGTCCAAGGACACTTGTTCGTTCACCATCCCCATTATATTAGTGGCTTTGATATGAACAGTGACCTTCCTTGGACTTGATAGCAGGACTTCATCTCAAGTTAAGCAGTGGTAGCCCAACAATAAAAAATTGTAATGTACGGATTTTTCAGAACAGGGCTTCTTAAATATTTCCTTTTTTAAATGAGACATTTTTTCACATGACCCTAGGTATAGTGAAATGTAAAATAGATAGATACCTGTATTAAACATTTACTAACAATAAGTCATAAAGGCACTGAATTAAAAATATTTCACACAGATATAATTTTGTCATTTATTCAAGATGAAAACAAATTTACATGCTAATAAAATGCATGTACTTTTTTTTGCCTAAATAAATCTTGGCTGATAGTGCAGGACATAGAAAAACATCTTCAGTCCTTTTCAGAGTTGATTGATACTTCAATTTGATAATCATCAATGCTGAGAACGCTGCTGTGCATAAAATTACAGTACAAAATAAGCAGAATTATGTTTAGTGCCATCTCCGAAATTTTTGGAAGCTATATCCTAATCCCAAGCCAACATTCATTGAACAGCTTATTATGAAACCCAGCTCAGCAACTTCAATAGCAAATTTTAAAATAAAACACTCGAATACAATATAATCCAAGATAATAATTTGATATTTACACAATGAGGAAATATTCAAAGATGTTGCTTTCTGTAATTAAATCATTCTGTTTCTCTAAGAGAAGAAAATTTGGATGTACCAGAAAAAAAAAAACAACCCACCACCCTAATTCAGGACACACTAAAGTCTCAGATCTGAGCTGCAGTGTCCCAGGCACCATTTGCTGACAACGCTAGGTGTAACTGCATGCACAGTGCAATGTGAGCATGTCCTATGTGCAGAAGCAATTCTATAATGCAGTTGCGCTAAATATCACGGGTAAGGGCTGCCGAAACACCTCACACTCCGTTAACATTTATGTGGAATTAGCTTTTGGTCCCTGTGCGTTCAGAGACATTTTACTGATGCTAATGTATTATTGTGGCCCCCATATTCAATGGTCCAATCCAATATGAGGTTGCAACCCATAGCCAAAGAATGGGAGATTTGGAGAAATGCTTAAGATGAATTGATTTTCTCCCCTCTTGTCTCATCCCAACCCCTTCAAATCACTCACACCAAACCAAACCAAAACAAAACAAAAGCTGCGAGAGCCCCTAAGAATCAAAAGGCTTAAAGTTGACTGGGTTCTTACATATATTTCAGAGTAGGGAACCATTTACGCATGAAACACTAGCAGTCTGGTGTGCTCTTTAATACTAACTGAATCTCTTAGTTTAAAGTTTGATGCCACATATTGGCTCCTTGGTCCGTTGCAATAGCATTAAAATATTTACCCCTTTTACCCTAGCTCCTTTTTTAATTTATATCTTACTGGTCTTCCTTTTCTTCATTTCTTGCTTACTTTACCAAGGTTAAAACGTAAGCATTACTGTTAAACTTGTTGAAAATGCACTGTTACCCATCAGAAGACAACTGGCAATGTTTGCTAAAGTGTTGATTGCCATGACTGTGCTGGGAATATGGAGGTATGCTCTTCTATTGGGCATCCCAATTACATTTGCTCTTGGGAGGCTGAATAAGGTCATGGGGCTGTGCACAGGAGGGAGGTGTTCAATACCAGGACTTGCTAAAGGAGGACACCAAGGCGTGGTCTTTAGTTTCGTTTCTCCTCTGCACTCTGGGAAGAAATGCCCTAAAATCCTGAAATGTCTACAATGAGATGGGAAGAGGCTGGTCCTGAAGAACCCCTGAATGAAAAGCGATGGGCTGGACTTAGCCTGAACAAAAACTACATTTATATGGCAACCAGCCACTGGGGTTTCAGATTTCTTCTCTTAGAGGGGCACATGCCACCTAAATAATCCAGATACTATGGAGCCCTTTAGCTAAATTATCCACTGTCTCCTCAATAATCTTGCAAAAGACATGTTGTTTTCCATATTTAAACAAGGATTAAAAGGGCTCAAAGCGACTAAGTGACATAATATAGTAAAGTAGAGATAATCAGGCCTCAAATGCCAGCTTTTCCCAGTATGGTGAAAATTAGGACATTTTTTTTTCCTGTGATGGTTAATTTGTGTATTTGTATATTTCGGTTAAAGTTTGTGATGCTGAGATTCTCTATGGAAGTCTTCAGCCTTCGTTATGTTTTGCGTTTTAGAGAGGGAGAGAAATAATCTTTCTCTCATATTTTTTGTGCATGATTTAGTATACCCATACAGGATCCTCATTATCTAAAACTTTTAGCCTAGTTTGAGAGGTAATGTAGCCATTGGTAAATAGAGGCTCCATTTCTGTGTGATACCGTTTTGTCAGACATTCATGAATGGATAACAAAAAAACTTTCACAAAAGTGGTTACATAGTTTCCCTTTACATAGCTTTTCTCTTTGATGAACTGAGAGTGTACCAAGGCAAAGAAACTGTTCTGCCTCTCCCAGCTGCTGGAAGGCAGGTTTCAATTCGCAGTCTGAGAGCTTATTGTTCCCTAAAGATGCTGGACATGATGTTGCTAGTAGCTAGGCAGTATTGGATGTTTACATGTGGCACCCCTGGAACATCATACATCCTCCTCCTGGGCTGGAGGAGGGCAGAATGTGCCCTTTTGACAGGGCACAAACCAAAAAGAAGAGAAAGAACGGTATAGTTAGATCTCAGAGTGCGAGTTGCAAGCACTGAGGGACATTGAAATGGCTTTGTTTTCAGACTACCCAGCATCATTTGTGGGAAGCCAGCTCTCCTAGTTTGTTGATCCCAGTAATTAAATTGGGGCTAAGTACTCCCAGCCATTTCCTGGGTTGCTGACAAGGCCCACAATTTACCCATTACTTTCTTCTTTCCCTGTTTCCCACCAGTGTCCCCTGTATAGTAACTCTGATAGGAATGGGCACAATGCCCGAGTGGTAGTCTAGGAGTTGTCCTTAGTGTGGCATAAGTGGTGTCATGGGAAGGGCGTCTCTGATTCCAGGGATCCCAAACATCTGTGCTAGGTAAGCCTTGGCACCACACATCTATGCCTTCAATGGAAGAATACTACCTCATAGAAGATAGCAGTTTAGACTTAGGGTATCATGAATTGCTTGATTGTGTTTGCCTACTACTAATAACAGCTACTGGGGAAGCTAAAGCAGAAAGCCATATTCAGCGCTGTTCTGGGTCATAGAAGGCATTGCAAGAAAGCCCGAGCAACCCAGTAAAGCTCGGTTTCAAATAGAATGAGTTGGAGATATAGTTCAGTTGCTATCATAAAAAGCAATTAAAACGTGTTTTGGCAACATAATTCAACTCTTAAATATTGCTGTAAATAAAGTCGACTAAATGCTTTGCCATGTCAGGTTTTGGAGTCAGGCATGCTCTTATTATCTGTGCTAAGTTAGCCTGAGTTTCAGTCAATCACTTGATCCCAAGACAGCACATACCAGTCATGGGCTTCAGATCCAGGTGTGAGGGGGCCCATTGAGTGAGAGCCTGGCAGGATCTAGAGTCTCTTAGAAGGCGTGCCTCTGGGAACAGCTGTGGGAAATTACCTAGATTAGGTTAGCCTCTAGATATGCCTGAAAGGGATTAACTGACGTGGGGAAAAAATTAAATCCATCCTAAAAGTGATTGCCACCATTCCCTGGGCTTAGGTGCTAGAATGAATAGAAAGGAGCAAGCCAGCTGAGTACAAGCAAGTCATTGCTACTGATTCTAGAAACTTCAAGTTTCTGTCCACGTGATTTCCTCATCACAATAGATATTACTGTAAGCTGAAATAAGCCATTCTTAAAAGTTCCTTCTTGTGCAAGGTTTTTTTTATAACAATGAAAATAAAATAGTTGATACACCAGGTTAAGTATTTGGACTTTTTCCTGGGAGTGATAAGACATCATTGAATGATTTAAGCAAGATACAGACTTTTCAATTTTGTTATTATACAAGCTGCATGTAGAATAACATCACACAGTGGTCCAGAAAAGATGTGAGGAGATGCCTCACTGGGCACTTAGGACAATGTAGGTCACTATACGTATGGCTATGGAGAAAGCAGCCCAAGTTACAGACATGCTGAGGGTTTAAAACTTATTAATACATAGATGAGATATATGTGGGAAAATGAGGAAGAGATAATTTGTAAGAATCACTCTGAGATGATAGGCTCGAAAAGTGGGTTGAGGAATCCTTTAGTCGAAAGAAGAGGTATCTGCAAGAATTCAAATGTGGAATAATGAGTAATGAATTTGTTTCCTAATATGTTTGTAACATGCTTGTCACATTTATATAGAGATTTCAATAAGACAGTTGGAAAGTCCTGCTTGTGAAGAAAGATGCTTTAAAAAATCCCACACTAGCTCAGAATTCAGAAAAATAGAGGGTTATTTATTTAGGGGTAGACTCATAAATTAATATCCTCTGCTAGAACGGAGAACAGCAACCGAATCCTGTAGCCGGAAAAGAGTTCGGATGCGGATGCACGCTTTACATCAGCATAAATAGTATAAGAGGCCACGTCCAAGTGGGCGGGTAACTTAAAGACTACTGGCTGTAGGAATTCCTATAGCAAGCTTGTTTCAGAAAAGTTCTCTATACATGAAGAAAACACTTGCATGGAAATTTCACATTGATCGCTGCTGTGTGAGCTTTTCCTGTGGAGACAAGTGTCTATTCACCCAAGGCAGGGCTCCAGCAGCAGACTAATAGAACAACTCCACTCACGTCTAGCTTGGTGGTCTGGTGAGTTTAATTAGGGTCACTTAGAGGAGCAAGTGTGAAAGTTATTTATAGGAACATAGGCAACTTTGCCAGCAACCATTAGCTACTTATATATCCTTGATTAGGGGCAAGAGTGTGTAAGACCTCTCCCATTCAAAGATGGAGGTTAATAGCCCCAATTTTGTGTAAGTCTCATGTGAGCAGTCACAGTTGCCAAAGAGTTCAAAAGGACAACAGCTATGCCATGCCCAGAAAACCGGATTTCACAATAGTAGTAATTTAAATTATAGGAACGTGTGTGGCTGTAGCATAAAAGCCAAAGAACAAGAGGAGGAGAGGACCTACTTGGTGCGGATGACTCCCATGCTTGATGGAAAATGAAAATGAAGGAAAGACAACCAGAGAGGTAGCAAGAAATAAAGAAAGATGTTTCAAGAGGCTGGGGCCGGAAAAAAAAGTATTTGGGAGCATTATGGTGTGCACTGGTGATTGCTACAGTGGGATGAATTTTTCTAGGAAGATGCATGGACACTTGTCTTCTTCCCAGATAGGACATTGTCCAAACCAAAGAAAAAATACCATTGAATTTCAGCTTGGTGAGCCAACAAATTTGTTGGGGTAACGTATAGGAAACTGGGTTACTCATGCAATTGCATCACCTCAATGTGGATGAGTAAGCCCAAAAACTGCATCTTAGGGCCCCAGTGAGGCAATGAATCAACACGGTCAACCTTTCATCTTCCATGTCCACCTGCATTGGGAGCAGGGTTACTTGCATCAGGCAGGATCAGAAGGGCGAGAATGACTGGAATATCAGACACAAGTCTGATCCCTGCCCCTCCTATAAGGGAATGTTGATAGACCTGATCTTCTGAGGGTCTTTTGTGGATAATGACAACTTCTTCGATTTCAAGATGGCGAGTCTCCTGCCGCAACTGGAGAGCAAAGCCACACTGCAGTTTCTGATAGTTTAGTAAACTGAGGCCTGAGAAGGGTTCCACGTGGAGCACCATGCACACCACAGGTGATCCATTAGTACCCCTTTTCAGTAGGAAGATCAGAACAAAAACTTAATGCAGGGGCTTGAAAGGTGAGTGAAAGTAAAAGAAATGGAGATAAATGACCGTAAATAGCTTCTCTAGGCCAGTGATTTCTCAGAATCAAGAGCATGGTTACTTTGGTTTATCCTTCATTGTCCACTCAGCTGGAACTAGAATCTTCTAGAAAACTGTGAGAATGTTTGGTATTCCTCAGAGGTTTAACTTAGGGGAAAATGTGCCCCCAGAATGTAGGTGCTAGCATCCTATAGGTTGGCATCTCTGACTACATAAAAAAGAAACATGAGCATCAGCATTTATCTCTCTCTCTGCTTCCTGCATGAGGAGAGAATGTGATTGGGCATCTCAGGCTCCTGTCTTCTCTGCCACGATACATAGATTATATCTCTCCCTAGACTATGAGCTAGAAACAAACACTTCTCCCTTAAGTTCCTTCTGCCAGGTGCTTTCTCACAAGGATGAGAAATGTCACTAAAGCAACGACTGTTCTCAGCTTTCTGCCCAAGACTTAGTTTTTGTCAACCAACATTGATGGAGCACATACTTGCATAGAACTGTATTCTAGGTCTTGAGCATTTAAATGGCAAAATGAGTTGGGTTGGGATATCTTAACTCAAATTGAATATTCAGCGTCTGGGTATGAAGGGGGAGTTTTTATGGGGAAAAGTTTCCCTCCTGGGATGAGAGAAAACTGAACCAAATCTTGAAGGATTTTAATTATTCTCTTTGGAAATATGTGTTCCATTCATAGATCTGTGGCATAAATGGATGCCAATACTATTAGCCTTCACATACCCAATGGGCTAAACATGAAGAAACTAGAATTCAATTACTCCATCTGCCACTAGTTGGCTCTGTATCCATTGACAAAGCAAAAGGCAGCACATCTAGATATGGGTCGAGAAGAATCTCCTCTACGTTGCTTTTCTCCATGGAGTTTCAAATGAAATATACCAGCTCCACAGGGAAGCCTCCAACAGATGGGAACCTATTTAACAAACCATGGAAAATGAATCAGTTGGCTCTGATAGGGGCAGCACTGCCGAAGAAATCTATTGTCAGAGATGCGGCTGTTGGTGAGCCCCAGTGACCCACATTCAGTAATGTTTGCCTATTAATTAGGGCAGGTGTTCTATCCCAGAAGGCTTTACCTAGCAACTGTAACCAAGAACACCTTCAACTTCAGCGCTGAGAAATAACTGGTGTGCGGAATCGCAGTGGTGAACCCAGCAGCAAGAGGAATCAGTGAATCTGAACCCAGGGTAGTTATGTATGTGTGCCAGTTTTGATCAAAGAAAGTGGAAATTTCATAGAATATGAAAAGTTCTCAATGTGGAATCGTTCTCCATCTACACACTTAAAGCTCTTTACGGTCTTTTCATTTGGTGTGTGGTTATTGATGACAGACGGTTTCCTACAGGGATTTTAAATAATGTTTGAGGGTTATTGTAAGATAGTTACAGCATAGAGAAAAGACAATAGTTCATTTGATGCCACTTCTTAAAATCTTTGTTTCTGCACTTGTGGGTAAATGTTTAACACTTTTACATGCTGAGACATATTATTGAACATAAATGTCAGCCTTTAAAAGATGACATCGTATAAAATTGGTACCGAGTTTAAGTCCATGGGACACTGTGATTGAGTACGTGGTGCATAAGTTACAATTGGGATTTCCTGGTAAATGCATCTGGAGGAAAAACGCTTGAATTCAGTATGTTCCATAAACAAAACTGAACCCGCTCAGACACTACCATATTGTAGATACATCTCAGACTTAAATCCTCCAATTGAGAAAGATAACATAGAAGTCCAAGGTTGTACAGTAATATAAAAACAACTGTCAATAGCTCACATCTTAGGTGCAGATTCCTGCTGTGGGGTTGGTGAAGATCTTCTCCCATTCTGTAGGTTACCTTTTTGTCTTAATAACTGAGTCTTTTGGTTTACAGAAGCTTCTCAGTTTCGGGAGGTCCCATTTAATCATTGTTGCTCTTATTGTCTGTGCTACTGGGGTTATACATAGGAAGTAGTCTCCTGTGCCCATGTATTGCAGGCTACTTCCCACTTTCTCTTCTATAAGGTTCAGTGTGATCGGATTTATAGTGAGGTCTTTAATTTATTTGGACTTGAATTTTGTGCATGGTGGTAGATATGGATCTATTATAATTCTTCTACAGCTTGACATCCAGTTATGTCAGCACCATTTGTTAAAGATGCTTTCTTCCATTGTATAATCTCAGATTCTTTGTCAAAAATCAGGTGTTCATAGGTGTGTGGATTAATATACGGGTCTTCAGTTTGGTCAATGTCTCTGTTTTTATGCCAATACCAAGCTGTTTTCAGTACTGTAGCTCTGTAATAGAGTTTGATGTCAGGGATGGTAAGTTCCTTTATTGTATAGGATTGTTTTGGCTATCCATGGTTTTTTGTTTTTCTATATAAAGTTGATTATTGTGTCTGGTAGAAATTGTCTTTCTTTTACACTCATGGAGAAATCATTACCTAACCAAACAAAACGAAGAGTTTGTTTTTACATTTTTCTTTTAAAAGTGTTAAACACTTTCTTCTGACCCTTAGGTATGTTCTTTGGAATTTATTTGTAAATATAGGAAAAGGGATTCTAACTTAGTCATTTCTGCACATATATAGCCAGAGAGTAGACTCAGCAGGAGCCTTAAAATCTTTTGATGATACTTCAGTCTTGTATAAGCTCAGACATGCATGCATGCATAAGTGTCTATTCTTGCTTTGATATTCTGTTTTATTTTTGTTTTTTTTATTAATTTTTATTCTTGTAATGCTCCATCAAGATTAATGTATTAACACCTTAACATTTTATTATTTATAATTAATAATAATACATTTATGTATTATATTTTTAAATATTACTGATATCTATATTTCTCTTCTCTCTTGTTCCCACACTTTTCAATTGCCTCTCAACTTTCCTTTATTTTCAAAATTCTTTTATACATTATTAGATTTAGCAGCTTCTATAGGATGTTTAAAACTTGCTTGTTCAAACTGAGAACAATTATTTTGCAATTTAGACTACATTTATATTGAATTTGTAGCTTAATTTTTAGAGAATTGCCGACTCGGTGACATTACAATTACCTTCCATGCAGATATACCTGGTTTTGTTTCAGGTCTTCTTTTTAATCTTCTAATAAAATTTTACACTCTGGCTATAAACCATTCATATACTGTAAAACCATTTGGAGAATGGTCTGAAAAATAATTCCAGATTTACATTTCTCAATAATTGTGCTACTTTGCCTCTGCTTCTTTTGTGAAGTTTTGTGATTAATATAAATACAAATGTGTGACCCAATCACGGTGTTGTGTGTTTACAGAGGTGTTATGACAAAGATTCTATAGCAAACAAAGAAGATACAGAAATGCAAAAAGTTAAAGGAAGCACTGTGCATGTTCCAGAGACAGAGGGTATATTATGCTGAGAGTACACAAATGATCCCTTATTAGGGAGTCTCTGATCACCATTATCAAATATCAGTAGTCTTCTTTTAAAATTCTGCAGATATTGGAATCCCACACCTAGTAAGCCTAACTTGTATTTATAAGTATGGGCTTTATAAGTTTTTCATCCACAGTGCTATTATGTGTTTTCACTGCTGAATAAGTATTTTCTGTGGCCTGAAAATTTGTGTCTACACTAGACCCATATATTTGATTTTCATCTCCAGTGCAATTGATTAAGAAGGAAGGTCTTTGGGAAGGTTATTAGATCATCAGAGTAGAGTCCTCACAAATGGCATTTGTGCCCGTATGAAAGAGGCCTAAGATTGCCTTGATATGGGGAAGTCAGGAGAAGTTGTAACTTATGGACTGGAACTGGACCTTCACCAGACAGTAGGTATTCTGGTCCTTGATTTTAGACCTTGCAGTATCCATAGCTGTGCTAAATAACTTTGAACGACTTGTAAGAAGCTCTGTTAATAGTATTTTGTTAGAGTCACCACACTGTATGTATTTGTTATCTATTTACCTAATTTGTTGGTCCATTTCATTATGTATTCAGTGAACCACCAGTGCTTACTTGTGAAATTTCTACAAGAAAGTCAATATTCAGAGTTCTAAAAGAAGTTGAACTGTCCTTTTGTGGAACATATGATTAATGACTCACATATATTCAGAGGGCACTGAATGCTGCCAAAATGTTTATTAGTACCATATGGAGAATTACACTGTTTTTTATTCCCAACTATTATTGGTATTCTTTGTTTTCATTAATTTATTTCTTAGAATACATGTTTAATCTAGTGCAATATTACTTGTTTGTTTCACTTATTTGCTTAAAACTTTATAGTTTTATTTTTAAGACAGAAATACATACATGCATTTGTGGCATAGTATAATATTTAGCTTTTTGTTGAAGTTCAGCAATATTTAAGAATAATCAGCTGTAGGCTATGCTTGCCACAGTCCTCTTCTTTATTGTCTCATATGTTCATTATAACATCGAGGATTTATTAAAACTGATCATCCCTGGTGCTAATTGATACATATCACCTATCTTTATTCTTCACATGCATTAATGTAACCCCTGTCACCCTAGTCTAAATATTCTGCTTTTGATGCTTCCTTTCCATATTCTTGAACATCTACCGGCCTCACCAACTTTATTTATTATCACTTTCCACTCTACTGTTTGGAAAAGTATACAATATGCTTTCTATTCTTTTATACGTTTCTCTTAATATTTCAATGTGATGCCTCCTTTGTGGGAGTTGAAATGAGAATTTAGTAGTGATAACGAGGCCATGTATTATGAAAGCAAGACCCATGATAGGTGCTCACAAAATAGGCATTATCATTATAAGTGTTCCTGGGACCAGAAATTTTATCACAGTAGAAGCATAACCTTTTCTTAGTTAATAGATATCTGCATATAGATATGTATATGTCTGTGTGTATGTATATATATGTGTGTGTATGTATGTACATATATATTCCTAGGACATAATGGGAGAGCATCAGGTGTATCATTAAATTTTGGGGTGTGATTTATTAAACCATTGGAATTCAACTGAACCACAGAATGACTTCCAGGTAAATATGAGGGGTGATTCAGCATGAAGCCAAAAAGACTTGAAGCTGACACGTACCTTTCTCACCTTCTCCTATGGGAAACTTGTTCCATGCTGTTTATGGGGCTACTATAATCGTCTACTGGGGAGAACGAACACAAGGCATTTTGCTCTAATATTTTTAAATTGGTCCTGCTTTAGCTACTAGGATTTGTTAATTTCTATTATAATTTCTCCTGAACCTTAATTCTCCTGTCTCTGTCACATGTCACAAGCTATCTACCCCTGAGAATCAGCTTTCGATATTCAATAAACCAAATTTCTAACTCCAAAGTTACCATTTCATAAGCTCACTCAAATATAAGGTTTGATATACTGCAGAATAAAATAATCTTTAAATTACACATTACATTTTATATATCTTTTAAATAGAGATGGGTTTCATGAACCCTTCATTCATTTCAAAAATCTTTATTAAGTTTTTAATTTGAACACTGTTTAGCAATAAGCTTTATGTACCAGAGGGCAGAGCAACCTTCTGGATATGATAGAGTCATTTGACTCCATGCTAACTGTCAGATATAATCTCTTGTTCCCATATGCATTTCTCTCCCTTGTAAAAACAGACAGGAGAATTCAGGATTGATAGGGTTTTACTTCTTATTTTAAAACCATGTGTGAGAAATACCATGTAGCTTTCTCTGAAATTGGAAGGTCCAGAAAATATTGTCTCTTCCTTTGATGATGACATTTAAAATGTACAACGATACTGACTTATGGATGAGGGTTAGGATCATATTCTCAGAAGTTGATCAATAACACTGTTTAGAGTTAACCCTAAAACTTACGTTTATTAATAGAATCCAAGGCAGAGAGAAGTCTACAGGTGGCTATTGAGAAGAAAGAAATCCCTTCACAATAGCATGAAGAGTTCCCATCCAGTAGAATTTGCCTCCTCGATGTGGAACAGACATATACTTGTAGGTCAATGTAGAAATGTCTACAGGGTTAGAGACCGTGGGGGCAACTTTTCTAAAATTGCTACATTCCAGCGCCGCTTTAGATGAAGGTAAAATTAGATTCAACTAGCAGCATCCAAACCCTTTAGTTGCTTTTCTTTGTTTTCTGGTTTTTAAGTGGGGCCTCGTCTCTCCAATGATGGGTATAATTTGTTCAAAGGCTGGAAAAACAGCAGGTTCCCACAGGAATCCAGACCCATGAAATTGCTTCATTCTTCCAAAATTCTTTATGCTTTCCAGTTGTTGCAGCCAGTTCTTTGCTGAATGACACTGCTGTCTTAATGACTTTCCCTTCACCATGTCCTGGTTGCTGTCCATTTCTTTCTCTCAGTTCATTTGGATGCAAGTTCAGCTGCAGACCCTAAAGACTTACTCCAAGTTATGGTCCTCAATTCTATTTTCCTTCCTGTTTTCAGAAAGTCCTCTTTGGGGTTAGTGTGGGCCAGTTAGTATAGAATGTTATAATTTCTGGAGTACTCAGGGAATGTTTGTGGAAGGGGAAATTCTTCCATTTATTTTTAACCTTTTATTTCTATTGCAAAGCAGAAATAAATAATTCTATTGCAACTCAGAACTAAAAGGTGTACACAAGAAGCAAGTAAGGTCTGGGAGCATGTAGCCATGTCATTCTGGTTTAGTTGCCAAAGAGTGTGATGCCTTGCCATGCATTTCCTTGGGTCCTACTTGATGAGAATGATGATGTATGTGTGTACACTCGTGTCCCAGCTTGCATCTGGAGCCCAGAGGATAACTTTGAGGAATCTGTTCTTTTCTTTGGGTTTCCCAGAGGTTCTGGAGTCAGGTCATCCATCTTGTACAGAGAGACATGCACATTTAGCCACTGAGCCATCTTGCTGGCACCCGATCTATTTTGTTTTCGGTAACAGTCACTGGGATTAATTGTGATGTTCTGCGTGGCTCTAGCCTAGTTGCTAAGAAAATTAAACTCCAGGTTGGTGGGAGGCTGTGCAAACTAGAGTTTAAAAAGTGGAATTTGAGGTAGGAGTTGAGTGAACTTGAGACCGTCCACTAGCCTTTACTCACAGGGCAACTTTACCGTCTCTTAACCTTGGTTCCAAAATGTAATAGAAATAGGAATAATAATAATGTTTGTCATAGAGGGGTGTTATTAAAGTTTTATGAAATAGCTTATATGAAGTGTTTCAAACAGAGCTGGTATGTTGTAAGCTCTTAATGCCATCTTAAATATTGATGATAATATGAGAAATGTTGGAGAAGAAAGATCTCGGTTATACACGGAGGCAGCCTGCTGATTGGATTAAGAAAAAATATAGCTAGGGAGTTAATTTTCCGTTTTTGGATGGGTAGACTGGAGACAAGAGATGTGGTTATGCAAATTCCATAAGTAATAGCTAGCATTTATTTGAGTTTTCCACAGTCTATACACTCCTCATCTGGTTTGCAGATTTTCCTGTGACTAAGAGTTCCAAAATAGCTAGTTATAATGCAAGGATCAAGGTTCTGTCCTTTGAGTTTTCACCTGCCTCAATGGCTAAGAATATGTTTTATGGATGTTCCCTGGGTGTTCCTACTGACTTACATTCTGGGCTTGGATTCAGACTACTCTAGTTTTGATGGCGCTCATTTTCTTAGGTATTTTCCCATTTTCATGAAAGCTCTAATCCAAGAGAAAATGGGGTTTCTGGTCCTTGTAAGTTATTTATCGAGTGTGTTAGTCGCTCTTCCCTAGAACACAGATCTTTTACAGTACTACTTTTTCAGTAGATCTAACTCAAATTCCTTCAAGATAATAGGAAGCTTCTGGTTCAAAACATGTGGACCAAATGAAGCCTGACATAATTAGAATGGTGAGAGAGAATCATTTTAAACATTTTTGTATAAATCTCAAGTTATTCAAAACAAAAATATTGCTGAATTGTTACTAATTATTCTTGCTTATCCATGCCATTTAACCTCCAGTATTGTGAATATTAGTGAGGGTACCATCACATACAAGGAAGAGAGTTGTATGCCATACCTAATGACAAATACTCATAATCTCAAGACACAGGAGGCAGGAGGATTGCTCTAAGTTCAAGGCAACACTGGCATATGCCAAGTTCCACAGTTCCATAGGAAGATCCTGTTTCAAAATGAAAACAATACAAAACAATATCAACAGCAATGATATGGTTATAATAGTTAACCAACCTTAAGACTTACAAAATTCAGTACAGTATAAAATTTCATATTCGACATTACTTTGACTCAAGAGAACTGAATTTTAAGGCACTGAGTGTTCAAAAATCATAGAAATAGGAATAGAGGTTTGGAGCTTATGTCTGGGTAGAGTACAATGACGCATGCATGGAGCTACATCTGTAACAGGTACAAAATATAAGACTGGAGGTAAGGAATGATTTGAATGTACATTTGTGCTAATGTGTGGGATAGAGTGTCCTATAAAGTATCTTATGTAGGAAAACTCCTAGTGAAATGGTTGTGAAGGGTTTGGCTTCTCTTTGTAATCTCCATTCTTTTCTGGGTCTTCTTGAGCATTTATTATGGTTTCTCCTGTATTCTTATCAGTGTATAAGAATCCATCTCAGGAAGCTGATGGATGCTAGCATCTCAGAATTATTGAGAAGAGCCTGGTATGTTATGAGATGTGCAGTGGTGATGGGTTCAAAGGATGTTGTGTGTAATATGTTAAATATAACTTCATATTTACATATATGTAGATGTAGTGATTACAAATATATTTAATATTACAACACAGCATAGTGGCATTTCATTTGCATTTTAATAAATAAAGCTTGTCTGAAGATCAGAAAAGTAAAACAGTCACACTGGTCAGCCTTACAGACCAGGCAACAATGACATACACCTTTAATCCAAGTAGCCACAATGACACACACCTTTAATCCCATGTGGGATGTCCTTGTGTATACTATAAATGTCTTATATTACCATTGGCTAATAAAGACGCTGCTTTGGCTGCAGCAGGGCAGAATATATGTAGGTTGGAAAACAAAATTGAATGCAAGGAGAAAGAAGGCTGAGAGAGACGCCATGTAGCTGCTGAAGGAGGCAGATATCATGTAGCCACCCAAGAAGCAAAAGGTAACAAACCACAAGACTCGTGGTAAAATAAAAAATAATAGAAATTGGTTAATTTAAGATATAAGAGCTAACTAGAAACATGCCTGAGCCATCAGTCAAACAGTGTTGTAATTAATATAGTTTTGTGTGATTATTTGGTTCTGGACAGCCAGGAAATGGAAGCAGTCTCCACTTAAAAGACAGAAATGATTAAAATAGAAATAAAACAAACATCTATATACCTGTATCATAAAGCAGCTTCTCTTTGCAACCTGAGGTTATCAGAATTTAGCTTTCATTATTCTGAGAACTGCCTTGTCCCTTTATTGCTTGTGCTGTGTGCTAGCCAGATTTCTGTAGCAAATACCTGTAATCATTTCCTTACACAAGAAAAGGTTTCTTCTGGCTCATGGTTTTGAAGGATTCAGTTTGCAATTGGGCAGGCCTGTTGTTCTGAGGCTCCTGGTGGTAGGAGTAGTGCTTCACCGTGGAAGGTGTAGCATAGCCTCATAGCTAGAGCAAGAGGAAGAAGACTAGCTACATTGAGGGTTTTAATTATCTCCTTCAAGGGCACAAACCAATGCCTGGGAGACCTCCCACTGGACCCCCTTCTCTTAAATTGTCCACAACCCCCAATTCTGTCATTCTGGGAATCCATTCTTGAACACACACACAGGGGAGAAGTCATTTCAGATGTGCAACATGTCTCTATCCTTGTTAGACACAACTTTTGCTGTTTATCCTTCTTCCTGGGTATTGTACTGTTTTTTTTAATTTCACACATAGATAAGATCATGCAGTAATTTTTATTCAGTGTATTATTCCCCTCGCATAAATATTCTTTTGATTTATCGGTGTTGCCTCTGTAACTTAGACATCATGAGCCGTGCTACAGTGAACATGCCGCATGCAGGCGTCTCTACAAGATCTGATCTCATATTTTCTGTGTCTATGCGCAAAGGGGAAATGCTGGGTTGCATGGTTAATTTGTATTTTCTTAACTATCACTCAGTTTGGGCAACTCAAGTTTTCTTCTAAAAATTTCCTGCTAATATCCTATATCTACATTTTTTATTCTTTTATTTTTATCTTTTTAAGGTCAATTTCAAGTCATATATAGAACATAGAAGCCAATTCCTTCTGTTTAAACTATATGGAAAATACACCTCCTCAAATTGCTGGGCATTTCCTGATGAATTATTTTCTTGTATACAATGGATAAAGTTACAGAACAGCAACAAAATACATACATCATTCTTTGGGTGATAAGATGAGACATCAGAAGGTACTGGCCAGGAGCTGAGTTACAAAGGACAGAGAAGCATCGTGTACTTTCTAGAGGCTGATGGAACTGCCTTTTCCCTTAGGAGAAACTACATATTTTCTCTAGTGTTTTGTTTATAAGTTCAAGCATCTCAGATGCTATGGAAAAACATCACTATGGATACAGGAAAAAATGAATAACTGAGTTGTTATTTCACCCAGAACTTAGAGGACACATACCGTGTTCTGGACTGTGTACCAAGTTGCCAGTGATCTGTGCATGAAAATGACATGGTAGTTGACTTTTAAGAATTTTCACTGTTGTCCAAGAAGACATTGCAAGACAATGTGAGATGAGCTTCTGCTGACCTAAGCATTGGATAATATTTAGGGATATTGACTTCCTTATTTGTAAAATAAGTATTAAGTATGTACTAGATGGAACAAATATGTAAAAAGGTAGACACAAGATCACCTCAAATATACGTCTTTAAAAGATAATCTTAAGTAATTAATAAATAAATGCATAAAATCACTGCCATGATTAACTAATTAAGTGCTAATAAATGCTGGACCAAACATACTTTACGTTATGTACCCCAAAGTGTTGGGTAGATCTGTCTCAGGCGGTCCAGCCAGAGGCAGATTATCTGAGGCTCCTAAGTTAGAACTGAGCTGTGCAAGAAGAGAAGGAACTATATGTAAAATCTTAGAGTTGAACATTCTAGACCGAAAAAAAGACAAGTACAGGGGATGAGGTAGTAACAAGGTTGTCATTCCCAGACAAGCAGAAAGCTCAGAGAAAAGACCGATAGCATCTGTGGACATCAGAATCTGAGGTTGAAGTCAACTTTGGCAAAAAGTTCACATGGGCAAAATCTGAAAGGATGGAGACTTAGCTAAAGATCATTCTGTCCAAGAGAAATAACATCAATGGAGGTTAAAAATGCAATCGATAAGATCAAAGTCTCAGCATCTAAATCCATTAGTCTATACAACTGTAAAGTAAAAAGCAAGACTCGCAATGCACTGTATTTTCTTTTTTTATTTTGTAAAAATTTCCACCTTCTCCCATTTTCCCATTTCCGTCCTACTCCCCCCTCTCCCCCTCCCCTCCCTCTCCAGTCCTAAGAGAAGTCAGGGTGCCCTACCCTGTGGGAAGTCCAAGGTCCTCCCCCCTCCATCCAGGTCTAGGAGTGAATGCACCGTATTTTCATGCCTGTCTCAACAAACTTATTTTCATACTGTGTCTCCTATTCTGTAGTCCTGGGTCTTCAGAGATTCCCCTTGAGGCATAAAATGATGACACAGACTGGGAGGGGTTATCCCAAAGGAGCAAATCTTTTAGAATGCAAAGTCTGTTTAGGGAGTGAGAGCAAGACAGTGACACATCTGAAGGGCACCGTCCATAGCAAATGTCAAAACCAAATTCCCCTCAGTGCAGCTTCTATGCTGCATTTCACAGTTATTGCCAGGTTCCCTAAGTTTTCACCCCAGACGTGCATGCAAGTCCCCAGAAGATCCTATCGTGGGAACAAACAGCTGAGTCCAAATAGACCTGATTCTGTCTTCCCAGACAGCTGCAGGGAATTGAGCAATGAACATTAAATTATACCTCTAGGTCAATGAACCAGGTCTAAGTAAAATTACAGTCCAACTTGAATTATCATGGTGCGTATTTCAGTAACTCTCAACTAGCGTTCACTCCAGTGGGTGTTTTTTTTTTTGTTTTGATTATAATAATTAATTTATAATTTCTCTCTTCTTCCAAATCCTCCTTTATACCCCCCTTACCGTCCTTCAAATTCATGACTTCTTTGTCCATTAATTGGTATTGTTATGCAAATATGTAAAACATAAACATTCCTAAATATAACCTTTTTAGTCCGTAAACATTACATGTATGTATGTTTCCTGTTGTTTGTCCAAAGGGTGATCTTTAACAGGTGTCAACTTTAACAATCTCTATAGGACCTGGAGATATTCTATTGCTTTAGAAAGAAAGGAAACAGACTCTTGACCCGTTAAATGCTGTTGATAATGGCAGGAACATAAAATATTGTACCCTTTCTTGGGGGAAATTCTGGGGAGCCTCAGTTCTCTCGTCACAGCTCTTAGTTCTGTTTAAATGACTGCCATCTTCTGAATCATTTCTGATGATGAAAATAGTCACGGGGCGACTGACTAGAAGGCATCACACCTCTTAATCAGCAAGTAACACACCATCATCTCTGATTTCCTTGATTTATGCTTCCTTTCTTATCTGATTTCTTAAAAGTTTAGGTGTTATTTAAAAATAAGAGTGTTTTGTTGTTATTTTTTATTAGATCTTTTTGTTATATAATGCTCATCACAGGGATGGCAGAGCCTCAGAGGAAGGAACATAGAGATTCCCTTGTCACTTGTCAATCATTTCAAATGCCAAAGCTCACAGAAAATCCAGATGGGGAAAACATGTTGTTTCTCTAGAAAAAAAAAGTACTATACAAATTATCCCATCAAGTATCCAGGGGACACTGCCAACTTGAGGCAAAGAGCCTGCATGCTGTGTTAATTTCAACAGCAGAAAAGAAGCCAAGGGCCTATTTCTTTCTTCAAAAACAAATTCACGGAGACACATGCACACACAGCTGTATTTTAGTCAGCATTCGATCCTTCTCGGAGCTTGGTAGATATATATGCAGGAGCCGTAATCAGGCAAAGGTATGGAGGATCTGAGAACTTAGGAATTTAGCACTTCATTTTCAGAACTGCTCCCTGATCACCTTCTATGCTAAATACCCCTCCTGCAAGAAAGACCCAATATACCTTTAATTGAATTCAACAAATACTTAGCAAAGGCATAGCTACCTGTGGTTGCAGCTCCTATAACATAGCCCGTGTCTTCTGTAAGCCAAAGGAAACATGTCTATGAGAGAACCCACAAAGTAGTCCCGCTCAAAAGAAAACAACTGCTGAGAAAAATCTACAGACAACATAATAAGAATATTTGTTGCAAGTGACAGAAAAAAGAAATACTTCTGTCAGAGTGCTTAGATATTCGCCATTGATGAATGAGTTGATTTCTTTCATCCTTGACATCTGAAAGTCTCTCTTCTTTGCGTACACATCCTGTCATTCCTCTGTATGCCCTGGTATTCCCTTTCCTTCTAATAAGCGCCATTCATTTAGGTGAAGGCTTGATCTTTGCAAGTAATTTAGCCTTTTGTTTCTCAAAAGTCCCTTGTATCTGAAAGGAATCATATTAGTTTTTAGAGAATTGAAGGAAAGTGTAAAAGAAAACCAAAAGAATGTGGTGGCATTAGAAGACGGGGAGTATTGAGATGAGATGGTTTTGTTGTGCAGCCAAGCAGTCTTCAGATTTATGGTCTCCTCGCCTTACTTCGCCATCCAAGGAGTATTGATGTCATGCCTGGTCTCCTGGTCTTTATAAGGCCTTGATAGTAAATAATACATATTGTATACCATTGTATTTAGAATGAGACTTAGAAAAGAACTCCTGGAATGTTCTCTTTGATCCTTATTTATATTCCATGCATGATGCACATAGATATGCATACACATAGAGACACATACATACAGACACAGACACATGCATATGTACACCAAAACAAACACAGGCATTGACACATATAAATACAAATACATGCACACACACACACACACACACACACACAATCTCTTTCTATTGCTAATCTGAAATACAAAGAGTAACTTAATCTGACATAAATGCCCTTTTTGGGAAATTGCCATAATTCTAGTCATATAAGTGAACAGAATACCATTGAGAATAAAGCCATAAGCCTGTACCTGGTCAGTTGATTTTTTTTGATAAATATACTAACACTATCAGGTGATGAATGAGTTATGTCCTTAACAAATAGCTTCAGGAGAGGCTATTGCATGTTCAAAGAAATAGATGGTTCAAGTCTGCTTTTCTTCATTTATAATATTAATATAACATCCATCATAAACGTATATGTAAAATATAAAATCTCAAAATTCTTAAAGCAGACACAGCAATAAATAATTATAACTTGAAGTTTGGCAATGCTCTTTAAGTGTGACACCAGCAATATAAAAAAAGTTTGAACTTTATAAAAATTAAAATATTAAATAGTACTATTAAAACAGTAAACAGAGAACCTATAAAGCATGAGAAAATATTTGCAACTGATTTCGCCACCATAGTCTAGTATTTTGAGAGCATAATAACTACATCAGAAGGACAAACAGTACAGTGTTTTAAAGTCAGCATAGTATGACAGTTGCTCATAAATGGACTTACTGTGTGATCATGATTTCTGATTTTAAAGTTTATGTTCCAAAAGAAAAGTGAAATCAACACAATAAAGACACCTTTGTGTTCTCTTGGTTATCACAGAACCCCTACAATGAACAAATGTATAAAACAAAATTATATATATATATACACACACACATACATGCATAGTAAATTATTATTCAAACATAAAGATTAAATCTTGACATCTGCATCAAGATAGATGGGAGTATATGAGAAAATGTTTTCTCTCAAATATGGAAACTAAAACATCCAAATCAACCTGGATATGATTGCAGAATAATAAGTGTTCAAGGTCAGGAAGTGAGTAGGGGTCAAAATTAGGTTGGATAGTGGACATCAAACACAGACATCAGAAGTGAGTTCTGATCCTTTTTTTATCAGACTGTGATAAGTAGGTTCACAATAAGCTATTGTGTGCTTCAGACATAGCTGTAAGGCCCTGAAAATTGAAATTATAAAGGGAAGGACATGTCACTTAACTCAGTTTGACCAGTTTGTTGTTTCCATGCATTGAAGTAACAATATATATCAACAAACATTTTAGAAACATGGGTCAAATATTTGTATAGATAACACTTAGAACAACATGTAAACATTTATATTTAATGAATATGTTTTCAAAAGAGGCCCCACTTCATTTGAGAAATGCAAAGTAAAACTGCATTGTGATTACCAGTCTATACCAACTAAATAATAAATAAGCCAAAAATAACCATTGTTAATATAATACGGAGAAATCATAGTCTTCAGTCATGGTGGTGCGAATGTAAAATACTACATCCATTAAAAACTTTGGTGGTGATTTAATAGTTAAGTGTAAAATGACACAGTAATTCCACTCCCGGGAATGTAACAAAATAATTGAAAACAGAAAAACAAAAACAAATTAACAAAACTTGCACAAATGCATAGTTACAACAATTCCATTCTCATTAGTCAAATAACAGATACAACTCAAATTATGCCAAAGGATAATTTGATAGTAAAAAAAAAAAGTGACTTACTGACAGTTGAATATTATTTAGCCATATAAAGAATTAAATTACTGGTGCATACTATAACATGGAGAAGCTTAAACACATTTAAAAGAAGCCAATCACAAAGGACCATGAATTGTATGCTCATGTTGTTTGGAATGGTCAAATGGGGGGATTGGTAGGGACAGGAAGCAAACTAAGGTTTGTCAGGTCACGAGTAGACGAGGGTATGGAGAGTGACTGTTGACAGATACACATATGCTTGGGGGTAGGAATGTTCTGGAAGCGGAAAGTGACAGATGATTGTAGATATTGTGAAAATAACAAAAGTCACAGAATTGTGAGCTTGGCCATAGTTAAAATGGAGAATTCATTTTTAGTGAACTTTTTTTCTTAGTAGGAAAGAGTATCTGACATGACTGTCTTCATGTCAGTGCAGCATCTGTCAAACTCTGTGCTCAGTAAATGTCTATAAAGAACAGCCCCTAGAAAACATACCTCATGGTTTTCTGTACACCAGAAGCCTTAGCTTGTTTTGTGGTTAGCTGGATGGGTAAAAGGCAAGGTTTTCAAAACTGATCACAGGCCTAAATACAGACATCTAAACAACTAGTTTCATAGTATTTTTTTAGTTATGTAGCAAGAGTTGTAATATAGATATGAAGAATCATGTCTTCACATTCCAGAGAGTTTTTAATTAGAGAGCCACTTTCAACAACCACTGTCAAAAACATGCATATACATGAATTCATTCATACATACATACATATACATGTGTGTGCGTGCACACACACACACACACAAACACACTTGCTTCACAATTTGAATCTAGTCTCTGTGTCTCTGAGGGTTCCAATGCCCAACTCTTGTACCCCAGTGCCAATCAGAACCCTTTAACTGCCTTATCATTGATTCCCATTGATTACCGCTTCTGCCTGGATCACTACATGGACAAAGAGAAATAAGAGAAGATAAAGCATTGGCTGGATGAAGGTTGATTGGCAGAGCAACACTGTAAAATCTGACAGCCGATCATTATAAAGCATGCTTGTCTGAACATATCTATTAAAATTGTGTAGTGAACTCTGAGATATTCATTCTTGAAAGGAATGAATCTTAAACTAGAGGCCTTTATTATTTTGATTTGTTAGCACATCTCCTAGATTGCTCGCTTGAGTTTCAACCACGGGATAATGTTTGAGAGTTCAACATCTTGACTTGCAGGGCCCTCTGGTCACCAGCAGAGGCATGAGACTGTAAGCAAGTTGCTTACTGTTTAGTCTTATGAGCAAAATGCCAGTATCTATTGGCTCACATGAAAAAGGTGCTAGGTTAATAATACAATACACATGCACCTAGGGCTGCTATGATTTTTCTTCTTACATACAAACATGACTAGATTAAAAATTAGATTTATTTCTTTTTAATTTATGTGCCTTATGGTTTGCCCACATGTATGTATGTGCACTTGACTGCAGTGTGTGTTTATGAAAGCCAGAAAAGGGCATTAGAATCCCTGGAACTGAAGTTTCCTATGGGTGAGCGTAGTCATCCACATGGGTGCTAGGAATCAATCAATGCCAGATCCTCTGAGAGCAGAAAGTACTCTTAACCACTTAGTGATCCCTGTAGCCCTGATAAATGACTATATTTTTATATTATCTATATATCTAAATTGTTACATGAATGGAAGCTAAGTACATAATCACAGACTCGGAGGATAACCGAGTTGCCCAAAGCCATGAAAAATGGTTTTATCTGGAACCCTCTTTCCATTTCCATTCATTATAATTCAAAAGTCCACATCTGTGCCGTTTCATGATGGGATAAGTGTAGAGGCAAGTTGGTTGACTGAACATTTGTTCTCAAAGAAAAGTAAATGTCATTGGACTTTGAACATAATATACTCTATTCTTTCATTTCTGTCATAAAAGATTATCCTCGGGCCCCCAGAGCACATGTGTGAACTCTATGAAAACTGAACCTCTTGGCCTCAGTTCTTCCTCTGCCATCAAACCAGTGCAAGAAGGGATCAAAGACAGCAAGGGGATAACTTACACCTTGTGCACCACTGTCCAAAGCAACTCATGTAGGATATGACAAGAATCTATAAGACAGACAGATTTGTGTTATGGCTTCAGAGTTCAATAGCCATTCTGGTTCGTATTCTTCAATAACTTACCTCACCCTAGAATGAACTTATGGCTTTAGATCAGATTTAGAGAACTGGCCCGAGGAACAGGTGTGGTGCTGCACACCCATCTGTAGTATCAGCATTTTGGAATCCAAGGCAGGAGGAACAGGGAATTGAGGCCAGCTCCAAATGTACAGTAAGTTTGTGAATGGCATAGTTTATTTGCTGAGATTGTAGGACATTTCTGTGTGGGCTGGAGAGATGGCTCAGCCATGAAAGGTTAGAGTCACAACCAAAAATTTAAGAAAACTAAAGGATAAAGCAACACAAAAACAGTACTATAACTAAAAAAAAAACAAATAGATAAGAGGAAAATGCTCAAGAGTGAAGCCCAAGCTTCTATCTGCTTTTATTAAGTTTTCTTTTCTTTTTTCTTTTATTTTCCAACAAAACAGTTATTGTCATTTATCCACATGTTATTCAAAGTAGCTTTTGTTCTCTAAAAAAGAGTTCAGTAGTTGCATCACGTATTATATAATCCATAAAAAGCAAAGTATCTCCAATTTGTCTCTTCATAGAAAAAGGATTTCAAGACCGGTTTTATGAATCAAGTAGGAAGAGCCAGCTAGGGGATTTCTCACACTAGACATTCCCCACTGCCAGTCTTAATGATTGACTGAATTAGTTGCGATGTTGCTGAGCTCAGTGGCTGAATAGTGGACTGTGGAGATCAGCACCTTGAATTCAAATTTCAACAGTTGCGTGGCTGTGCACTGTTTGGCAAGTTGTTCATCTACCCTGGCTTTATCATCTGTGAAATCCATATGGGAGTCCTTCCCTCACAGAATTGTTTGAAGTCTAAGCAAGATGGCATGTGTGTCAGGTACAACGAGATCTCAGTAAGCAATATTTCTCCTAGGACCCCTACAAACTTGCATCTCAACATCACAAACGCTTTACTTATATGGGTATCTGAGAACATACACACAACTGCCATTGTCCTTGAACACAACAATCTTTTCTTTTCTGCTTCTTGTTCATCTTCTTCAGTTACATCTGACATTCTGCAGGTATCTCAACTGCCTTCTTTGATAAAAAAAAATAGCAGGCAATTGTTAATTGCTGATAGTTTACTCTCTATTGATCTCTCCATCTGGCTCAAAGATCTCAGATTGCTAAGTGATCCTTCCGGCTAATCACACATGAGATGGGTTAAGGCAGAGGGACCCCATTTAAACATCTCTGTGCGAGAATCGCTCAGCCTCTTCAAGGAAGCCAATCAACAGAGTTTCATCTCTGGAGAGAAAGACTTTTAAGCTAGAGCTTCATGTTACAGGTAAGCAAAGGGGTGTGGGCAAGTGATCCACCAGCAGATCAGAGAGAAACAAAACTATGGACCAAGTTGTAATGGGGGTGGAGGGGATACAGAGTTAGTAGAGTCAGCGGGCTCAAATTGAGGGGATATAATGCTGCTCTTGTCTTTCATCTCTTCTTTTTTGATGGGTATAACTTTGTCATTGTAAAATATTGGCATTGTATCAATCAGGGTTTTGGTGTAAGCAGGAAGGCAATTAGTTACAGTGTGTCTAGAAGGTGAGATGGATAATGCTTGGGTACTACTCAGTCATAGACAACACAGCCAGGAGTGGCATCCAGCCACTCCTCGGAAATATTCTGACTGAAATCTTGAGGATTTTATTGCTGTGTCTTGGTACCCAACAAAATCCAAACGGAGTTTATGATATAATCTCTACAGAAAAAAAACAATTACATATGCTTTTATAGTCTTAACTTCTACTTTCAAAATCATAAAAGCCAGATCATGTGTGGAGCCCTAACTGAAAAAAAAATCCTGGAAATTCAGACTTGAGTTTGTGGCTGTCAGTTAGCTGAAGCATCATCACCTATAATCATAATCATATTGTACTAGAGCTCAACGCCTAAATCCTCAATGTTCATATTTTAAGAATAACATAAATTGCATGAGGCTAAAACAGCACTGCAGTTCTTCATGGCATGGGTACGTTCAGATATAAGACATCCTTAAAGGTTGTAAATGGAATATCATGCTTTCCCTTGTAATATTCTTCATCATCATCCATTGGATGGCCCATTACTCTACAGTACAAATAAGCTAGAACTTACAGACATTATGTATTCATTGAACTTCCATGTGAGGTGAATGCCATTCATTCCAATTTAGCATGTTAGAAGGTGAAGGGAAAGAATTTTAGGAAGCTTACCCTGTTCACACTGCACACCTAGGACCAATACCTAAATGCTAATTGTAAAGCCAGAGTCTAGAATTTCTTGAACATTGTTATGGATCAATAATCAGGAGATCTGCTATTCAGTTACTAATGGGGTTTTGTTTCTTTTTAGTTGTTTGGTTTTAACTCTTTTCTTACTACTTTTGCTGCAAGACTTAATTTGTGCCTTAGCTCTCCTGCCTTTTCTGTCCTGTGTATTTAATATTTAACTCTTTAACTCTTTCTTTCTCCCTTCCTTCCATTTTTTTTTTTTGGTTTTTCAAGACATGGTTTCTCTGTAGCTTTTGAGCCTGTCCTGGAACTAGCTCTTATAGACCAGGCTGGCCTTGAACTCACAGAGATCCTCCTGTCCCTGCCTCCTGAGTGCTGGTATTAAAGGTGTGTGACACCACTGTCCAGCATGTTTAATATTTCTTATATTCAGATTTACGTGCAATTTCTCCTCCTCCTCTTGTGGCCACTGTTTTATCTCAATCTTTGTAGACATCATGTTTTGACAATTTTTGTGTATGTGTGTACAATCTATCTGTCAGTAAACACTAATGAGTCCACATTTTTATTGTGCATGATACTACAGTAAACACAATGACACAGATGTGTTTGATATAACTAGACATTTCTCCAAAAAAGACACATAAGTGGTAAATAGATAGACATATGTAAGGTTCTCAGCATCAGGAGTTACCAGAAAACCCCAAGTCAAGAGAACTATAAAATCAAATATGTATGTGGTGCACACACACACACACACACACACACATGCATACACAACACACACACACACACATTCACCTTAGAATTTAAATGTTCTAAACAACAAATGAAACAATTACCAGAATAAAGATGGAGCCTAGAGAGTGGGAGAAAAATCTTTGCCAAGTCCCTGTCAAATAAGATGCTATCTACACAAAGAAATGCAAAAATTAAATACCAGACGAGCAAATAAAAAATCCATAATGAGTAACTGAATCAAATATATAGTTCTCAACAAGGAGAAGAAGTGACCAATCCATTGAACAACTGTTAAACATTCTAAGTCAACAGGGAAATGCAAAGTAATATTGCTTTGAGATTCCATTTCACACCTATTAGAACGGCCACCAGAGTGAAACAAATGACAGTAAATGCTGAGAGGAATATGAAAAAAGAGAAAGCTTTCGTCTCGGCTGGTGAGAATAAACAATTGTCTAGTAGCCACTATGCAAATTGCTATGTTGTCTCCAAAAACATTGAAATAAATTACCATATGACTCAGCTGTACCCTCTTCAATATATACCCAAAGTACTCAACATACTACAGGAATGCTGGCATATCTGTGACCAGACCACTGCTAGACTACTGAGACTATCTAGAAAGCAGAACTAACCAAGATGTTCATCAACAGTTGAAGAAAAAGAAAATGTGATCCATCTTCATATTTCAATTTTATGCAGCCATAATGACAAATACAATCATAACGTTTGTGGAAAAAGGAGAGGCAACTTCAGATCCACAGGTTAAACCAAGCCAAACTCAGAAGGAAAACACCACATGATTTGTGTTTTTGTATATGGAAACAATATTTTAAAATTGATAAATATGAGTGTTTGGGTAAAAAATAAACTAGCAAAGAGATCATGAGAAATGAGGAAAGGTTTAAAAGAAGAGGAAAATTGGCTGTTTGAAGATTTGTGATATCAGTAAAGGGTACTAACTAGGAGAAAGGGAACTAGTTAGGAGTGTCTAGGGGACACGGGGCAGTCAGAAAGAGGAGCAATTGAGAAAAATGCACAATGGCACATATGTATAGACATGGCATGATGAAGTTCATTGTTTTTATGTTAACCTGTATATATATAAAGATCATTCTTGTTTCCTTAATTCAGAACACAAGAAACTATTTTAGAAATCATGTACAGAGAAGAACTGTTGGACACCTGTGGTAGGAGTATTATATTATTTTTCTGTCACTATATTTGTGATAGAAAACGCATATACTAAGAAAAGTGTTTGACTCCTGATATTAGAACTTCGAGCCCAGGATCAGAAGACCCTGCTGATTTTAGAAGAGTGACAAGGCAGCATAGCAAGGCACCCCACTATATTGTGGGTGGCAGAGTAAAACTACTCACTTAATGAGAAATAAATGAAATAGAGAAAGAAGGGGCTCACAGCAATCCTACCAAACAGCATGCACTCAATGAGCAAAGCCATCCCCTGATCCTCCTCGTAAATTTCCTACAACCACCCAGTAGCACCAAGTTGGGGATTCATAGTTTTGGGTGATACTCTGGATACAAACTCTAGAATTTACAGGTTGGAGAAGTCATTATGGAAACCAGAATGGACGCTTCTGAAAATATGAAAAGCACAATTGCTATACAAACCAGCAATCTCTTTTCTAGGCATACACCCAAAGGACATGAAATGCTTCCTTTTAATAATGTCTGAAAACATTTATTGTCTTAATACTCCCTCTCAATTGTTTGCTGAGAGGTTCATCTATGATAAAACGGAATTAATGTGATTGAATTATCTAAATTACAGGAATCCTGCTCTAGGGGAGTCCTGCAGGCGTTAGGCAGTTGAGGAAATGGAATAAGTAATTTTTTTTTGTTGACTTTAGACTACATTTGAAAAATGAAGCTCCACCATCTTCATCATGCATCTGTAAGCCATTTGGAAATTCTTAGCTAAAAAGTGCTAGGGAATTGCATATAAAACTAATCATTACCTTGTAATGAAATGGTTCTGCAAATTACTGCTTAATAATACTTGAAGTCATCAAAAAAGTTCAAAGATTAATTACCATGTAACTGGCAGTGTTTAGATCAGAAAATTAAGGTTCCAGTGAAGAACAGAAAATATCCATATAATTACCCAGGTATAAACTGCAACTTAATACATTGTGGAATCTGGGCTTTTCAAAACAGCACATTCTTTCTGGGGGCATCAATATTTCATGATTTTCATTTCTGTTCATAGGATAACCAATATTTTGCTTGTTTATCCATCTGTGACTATGTCCACTTCCCCTATTGTAAATACCCATAAATGTGATTAGAATGATACCACTTGATAGGTTTTTATTTATTTATTTATTTATTTATTTTCTTGTGGACATAAGAAGCACATGGTATTTATATGTAGTATTTGGGGACATTTTATGGGCATAGTTCGGGTAAATACATTAAAAGTTTACAGAATGTTAGAAAGCCTGGGGAAACACAAATTTATAAATGTATCAGCTCACAGGAATTTTGAAACATATCACACCTTTCCATATATGTACAAATACTGCATCTTAGAAAACAGGGGATGGGGAAAGTTCAGTATTCTCTAGTATTTTATTTAGGTGGATGGAAATACAGAATATGAAACGTAAGAGATTATTTCTGTAAGAATCTCCAGGGGGCAACACTTTCCCATGTACCTATGAGGACACTTTCTCAAGCTGCACTCTTAGCTTGCAAGTTTGCTGTAGGTGGGTGGCCACTAATGCTTTGAGGGAATTTTTCAAAGTGAGACATAATTTAAGAATTGAATTTGGCAAGCTATGCCTGGTTCAAGCAAGAACCATATGCTAGCAACCAGGTACCACCTGGCAAGCTTCGTTCAGAATAATTTTCACCTGCTGCCTCCCCAGTTTGAAAATATTTGCTCAACAGATTCTTACCAGGTTGAAAAAAAGAAGGTCATTAGCAAACAGAGAGGAAAGGAGCATGGAGACATGGGCAAGTAAAAGAGAGGTTGACTCTCTTCTTTCTGACAGTCACTTCTTACCAGAAGCAGTGCTTCTCAGTTAGGATATAGTGGGTGATATCCTGATTGGGATATAACAGATGTCTCTTCAGGCTCCTGACCTTTTGACCACATTCTAGAACTTTCCTGCCTCCTGCTTATTTAGGGATTAATCTCCAAACAATCTTCGCATTACCTTCTCACGGCTTCAGAGACAGTGATCGTCATTCTTTCACATCTTGTTTCTTTTCTGAATTCTAGCTGTCAACAAAATGGTATGGAAATGTAGAACGAAAAAGAAAAAGTAAAGGAGAGAGAACCGAAATGATCATATTTTTGCTTAGCTCAGGATCATGGTAATTTCGTCTTGATTACATGTGAAAGCTTACAAAACCATTCATAACTTCACTCATGCCTTACTCTTCCTGAAGCTACTACTGTGTGAGTTTGAGATGAGCAATTTCTGGCTCACTGAGTGTGTGTGCACACCCTGGTGTTCATTCACATTCAGTCATATGTTTATCTTTATGAGATATCTCTTCCTTCTATGAATAATGATAATACGCACCCAAGACATTTTCTTGACTTGTATCTATCTCTGTCTCTGTATCTCTCTTTCTGTGTCTGTCTATCTTCTTGTCTATCTAAAATATCTATGAATGAATTATGTAAGTCTGTAGGAATCTGATCTATTTTCTGACTGTTTATCATCTCTCTATCTATCTGTTCTTTTATCTTCTACATACCTACTATATGTATCTATCAATTTTTAATCATTATATCTATTCATTAACCTACCATTTATGTCTATTGATGTATGTATTTTTATAATTTATATGAATCTATCCCTACATTTCTCTGTCTGTCATCTATCTTTCCATCCGTCTATAAATCCAGCATACATCTAGTTGTCTAATTGGAATTGAATGGGGCTTCAGGAAGTAGTTCTCTTCACAGAAGAGATTTGAAGTCTCTGCTAATATGTCTCACATAAAAAGTTGATAGATTTATGATAAAACTGGTTAGACTACTTGGAGAATATCAATAAACAATAAATAGAACATGTTGCTGTTATGAGATGTCCGTCTCAAGAGAGCCACAGGTGTTTTAGACGTTCAAGAGACTTCAAAGTCATGAGACTGGAAATCTGATCAGTTTTTGACAATGATGGAAAACATGTATGCCCTTCCCACAACTCAGAAGTACTATTAAACTTTGGAAGAATTAAACTTTATTCCTTTGGAGATCAAATGGCTAACTAGATAGTAAGAATAAATTCTTAAAAAACCTTGGGTGGGAGTCTAACTGTATGGTTATGAATAGAAAACCAATGGACATTTATTTTTCAAGTTTTAATATCATCAAAATCTTACTCCTTTGTGTTATAGTTGGTATTATTGTTTTCTGTCTCAAATGCCCCTGTGTCAAATTATTTAAATCTTTCATTTTCCACTAAATACATTCTGTGGCATTCATAATGGCTAGGACTACATCAGCCTGAATATCCACTGAATCTGTTTGTATCATGGACTCTTGAACTCGGTTGACCTCAACAAACATTTAATGCTCAGTGTACCTTCAGTGAATAAATGTTTAAGATTAAAGACACAAGTTGAGTATTGAAAATAATTGTGTCTTTCAAAGTTTTGTAGTTAGATTACAGAATATTAGACATGACAAACATTGGTTCTCCAAAAGCAATATTAACTACAGGTCAGACAGCGAGTGAGTCACGACAAAGCACAGGGTTTCCAGAATTGTGTTATTTAAAATTAAGAGGATATATTGAGGTGTGAAAAGAAGCACCATAATTTCCATTGGGAGTCACCTTCCATCAATCATCCTGAAAAGGGTGAAGGAAAGCTACATGCTCTGACGAACTTTAGATACATTAGCTCTCATGACTCGCTTGCAAACAGAATAATGTAGGAACGTTATTTACTGCTGTGAATCTGGGTTCATATAGATACCACCAGATAATGACAGTATCATCATTTCCTTCTAAAACTCTCTCACCTGTCTCTATTTCACTATGTTTTCTTCTTAGCTCATTTTCTTTCTCCAGTGGTGGAAGAAAGAACAAAAATAGATAGATAGATAGATAGATAGATAGATAGATAGATAGATAGATAGATAGACAGACAGACAGACAGACAGACAGACTCCAAACCAAAATATGGCAAACCCAAAAACAAGCTAATCAGCGCCTGGGAAAAATGTGAAACAAAGGAAAGCCAAACCCTCTGTGAACGCTCCGTGAGTGGCTTGATTGCAGTTTAATGTGATCTTAAGCAAGACATGTTGTGCTCACCCTCCAGGCACTGGCCCAAGGCACACCTCACATGACATGAGCCATGCTGTTTTCTCTAGCACAAAGATACCCAGGTCACTGCTCATGGGAATGACCTGAGTGTTGGGAGGGCTCAGGAAAACAAGAAGGTAAAGGGCAAGGAAGATTTCATATTTTCATGTCTACCTGGAAGGAAAATCATGGAAAACCTTAGTATGTTTAGTACCAAAGTCACTTTAGAACAATTATTATCTTCTGATGTATGTTCTTACACTGCACAAAGAAATGAAGCATTATTAGCCAAAAATCACAGACTGTGAGCCAAGAGCTTAGAACTAAGGCAGGAGAAGTTGACCTTTTCCAGGAAGGGCTATACTATTCACAGAACCACCCAGGGAGTAAGGAAGGTCGCTTGGGAATAGCAGAGGGACTGACTCCCTGTGCCAAGTTTCTAGTGCATATTAGGTAAAATGATTGCAAGGGACTCAAGTGGGTTTTTCTGGCCCCAAGAGATAGTTGGTGAGCTGAACAGAGCTGTCTCACCCTGGGCCAATGACAAATTATAACAATCCATTATTTTAACAAAAGGAGAAAAAAAGAAAGAGCCTCTTTTGTCCTCTTGCTCAAAATGAATTTTATTACTACAAGGAGCAGGGGACAAAAGGACAAGGAGCAGAGGATAAATAGACCCTAGAGGCTGCTGAGGTTTTCTATTAACTCACAGGATAGTGACCCAATGGAACAAAAGTAGCATAAAGTTTTCTTTATGAATTCTTACAAAATTTTTGAAAAAACCTATCCTATTCTAGGGATTTCCTGTGACAAGTCCCTCAATTCCAAGGATACTCCTCAACTGAGCCTTTCTGTTCTTCTGATGAAAGGGAGCTAGTTAGATATGTATAGGTAGATGTGTGCCATTAGGAGGAAGCTTGAGACTGTGTCAGAAATATCATAATTAGAAATTTCTTAGGATAACTCTTTTGATGTCACGAAGACATTTGGTTTTCATACAACCCAGAAGTTGGTTGGGGACTTTCTGGTTGATTTTCCTAAAGTTCACTGAGTACTTCACCCCACATATCTTACTTGCAAGATGTATGTTCTTCTAAATAAAATGATAAATTTGCTCTTAATTCCAAGGAAATCAGTGACAAACGTTCAACAAGCATCTCTATCACACTATGGCTGTATAACATGGATGCAGACCTGAAAATATATTGGTATCAGAAATACATCCTAATTAGTTTATGGCATCCCTCTATTAACAGACAACATTTATAATTGTCTATAAGAGCAGAGTTAATGACTTTTAATATCCCAGTCAAAGGAAACTATTGCTAGGGACCTTGTTGATCTCAGGGTATCATTCACAGGTCCTTCTTCTTGCCAAAAGACGAACAGTCTTAAGAGCTAGTGTATTCATACCTTGGCATCACTGATTAGAGACGCGTTGAGGATTATCAACAGAGAAAAAGATGTGCAAACCAAGATGGTTAGTGGCAGGTGCTTCTCTAGGATCATGCATCATCACAGTATTTGCCACTGTCTGCCTCAGATGATAAGAACATGGTCATGATTTGAGCCAACGAAGTTCTACTAGAGACTGTAGGATTCCCTCTCCCGTCATCCAGATTGACAGTTTGAGGAAATCATTAACTGACCTAGAGACACAATGGTCTAAATAAAAATTAAAAAAAAAAGTAGACGTAGAAATCCTTAAGATTAACTAAGCTCAAATAGGGCAGGGGTGGCACACGCCTTTAATCCCAGCACTCGGGAGGCAGAGGCAGGCGGATCTCTGTGAGTTTGAGGCCAGCTTGGTCTACAAGAGCTAGTTCCAGGAGAGCTAGGATTGTAACACAGAGGAACCCTGTCTCAAAAAAAAAAAAAAATTAGCCAATCTCTTTCTGTTCTCTGAAATGTGTGCCCTAAGCCTGGGATTTCAGGACCTGACTTTAGATTGGCCATTGGATAGTGTGGTCACTGAAGACAGGTTCTCAGACTTGCTTACTAAAATATCCTCTCTGAGACTTGCTAGTTATGTGAACTCCAGGAAAATGCAAATTAACGATAATTCTTCCTACTATAAAGGAGGGATCCTGAAAGTAAGTTGAGTTAGTTTTAATATACTATCACTTTTAACAATACTGTTCCATAAACAGCCTATAGAAAAAGTCTCATTATTATTTTAAATTTATAAATTACATTTGACCTATATTAAGAATCATGACTTACCTACCTGTTGTAGACTCATTCTATTGTTGTGATAAAATACTCTGAGATTAGGGGAGAAGAGGGTTTACCTCAGCTTAAACTACCAGGTCAGAGTCTCTCATTGAGGCAAATGAAGGTAGAAATAGAAGATAAGAACCTGAAGGTAGAAACCATGATGGAATATGTTAGATAGACTTGAACTCTATATATAATTTGGGTTGGCCATAATGCTCCAATCTCATCAGTGCTTGGATTGCATGAATACACCACTATACTAGTGTGGTGCTTTGAAAGAAAATGGCCCCCAAAGGGAGTGGCACTTTTAGGAGGTGTGGCTTTGTTAGAGTAGGTGTGGACTTTTGGAGGAAGTGTGTGACTATGGTGTCTGGCTTGGATTTCTCATATATGCTCAACTCACACCCAGTGAGACAGTCTATTTCCTGTTGCCTGTGCATCAACATGTAGCAGCTCCTTCTCCAGCATGTCTGCCTGCATGCCGCTATGCTCCCCACCAAGATGATAATGGACTAAACCTCTGAAACTGTAAACTTCCACCTCAATTCAAAGTTTTTCTTTATAAGAGTGGCCATGGTCATGGCGTCTCTTCACAGTAACAAAAACACTAAGGCAACTACCAACAATGTTCCTTTAAAGTTACAATCTCCATTCTTATCTTGATCATTGCCTCTCTGCTACTGTGACTTCTGTCTATGTGTGTACACGAGCACCTGCATGTGTGTATGGAACATGTTGTACATACATATGGGTGCATTTGTGTGCAAATGGAATATGCCCATGTATGCACAAGTGGAAATCAGATATTAATGTTGAATGCCTGTCTCAATTTCTCCCCATTCTTTTTGTTTTGAGGGGGAAGATCTCTCACTGGAGTTGGAAAATATTAATTTGGTAAGGTTGTTTGACCACACAGTCCTTGAGATTCTCCTGTCTCTGCCTCCTAGTGCTTAGAAGTGCTGAGACAACAGGGGAGTTGCACCATGGCCAGTCTGTATATGGGTGCTGGAGAGCTGGTCAGGTCTGCATGGCAGCATGATAGCAATTTAGTCACTGTGTCTTCTTTCCAGCCTGCTACTCTTACTTCTTGGCTGCATTTCTGTTCTCAGCCCTTGTCATCAATCATCACAGATGGATTTTCTCTTTGGTTAATTCGTTCAATTACGTACTCAGAAAGTATTTATTGATCAGTCATGACAGAAAGTGTGAGAAACTAATGACGGAACAAAGACAATCTCGGGGTTTCTTTGGTGTAGGGCTGTTTTTATTAAAATGTACATGGAGAGATCTAAAGAAGGAGAGGTTTGTTGAATCCATGGTTTCATCTCATCCTCATCCCTGTAAAGAATAAAGAAAACAATTAACCTGCCTAACGTTACTAGCTAGAAAGTGGCAGATCCATGCTTCATCCCAAGATCTATTTGATTAAAATGCAGTGGTTCATTCTAACCTGTATATGCAGTGAAGCAATTTCTGTGGATCTTTCTGTTTCTACTCATTAGGATAGTTATTAACAAAATATAATATGGGGTTGTGAGTTTTTCTCTGTTTGTGATCTCTAAAATCCATCTGTTGTACGTACACTTTTTAGAGCCACTACAGCACCTGTGAATTTTGTTCTGTCACTTGTATGAATTCCAATCACACAGCTGAATTTCTAAAATTTTTACACATATTTGACTTAAATGGTCAGAACTCAGCAGACTCAATAATCTTAGCACTTTAGTAGACCACATATTTTCAATCTAATAGTGAGGTTCAGGCCACCCAGAATAATTGGAAAATTTTTAAGAAGACAAAAAGCTGTGAACTGGCTCTGGGTGTCTTTGGTATGAGTGTTACATGGTATTTGGCTGGTTCTATTGGATCATCAGTTTATGAATATAAATTATTACATCCAATGCAAAATATTTGGGATAGAAACCCTTTTTTTGAATTTATCCTTGAGTTTGCTCCAAAAACGAAGTCAAGAAGTAAGAGTATCAATTTGAACAGACTCCTTTTGTTTGCTTCCATCTTGAAGCAAGTGGTATTTTGTAGTGTTAGCCACAATATCTCAGATAATTTCAAAAGTTCTTGGAGGTGGGGAGAGAGGGAGGAAGGACAAGAGAGACAAGGTAAGGAATACAGGGAGAGGCAGAAATAGAAGAAAATGGAGGGAAGGGAGGGAGAGAGAGAGAGAGGGAGGGAGGGAGAGGGGGGGGAGGGAGGGAGAGAGAGAGAGATCGAGACTAAAGCATAGCACGGAGTGAGCCTGATCTCTGAAGCTAAGAAGGGTTCAATTTTGTTAGTGTTTTTTGGGTGATTCATTCATAATAGTTTTCTTTTGTTTGAATAGAGAGTTCTCAAATGTCCTTTAGCTACAACATGTCCTCTGATTTCCTTTCCTTTCCCAACACACACAGCCTATAGAGAATAGCCTTTTCAATTGCTGGGTCCAATGACATGAGGGGTTTCTCTCCTTCTTTCCCTTCCTTTCTTTCCTACTTGTCTCTTTATTCTCTCTCCTGGTCTTGGGAGTGCCGCTTGATTCGTGCCGTCTTTCTCTGAACCCTATTAATCAACACCTCTGAAAGATCCCATTACCAAGAATATTTAAAGTGTGACAGGATAATACACTAGGAAATATACTGTGGGGAATATTATAGTCCTGGCAGGGCTAAATGACCTAAAGTCATCTCAGTCTCCAGTTTGTTTTGATTAATTAACCTTATGTCTCAGGATCCTTGGGTTCAGGATTTTTTCTGAACTGATACTGGCAAGGGTCCCACCCGAAGGTGGACTTTCCAAACTGAAATTTTCTTTGCTTTAGTGGTATCCTTCCTTTTATACTTTATGTATAAAATAATTTTATCTATAAAATATTCATTGGTGCAACAGGCAAAAGTAAACTATGGGCATGTGATAGACTCTGGGCATGTAGCTGGTGAGATCCAAGTCACCCTCCATGAGCTATAGGTCTTTAAGGGAAGCTGACCTCCATTAAGACGGTGAGAACATAACTATGGCTATAGCACCAGAGGACAAAATGCACTAGTCCAGTCACACGGAGTTGGTTCTTGCTTGTCAAGCAAATGGACCAAGGAAGGTTATGTATTGTAGAGGTGGGGAAGTGATTATGTGCAAATACCTGGATGTTTCTTAGACCATTAGATCTGAAAGAGTTCAGTATGTCTGGAATTTTCATATTGGTTAGGGTATTAGTAAAGCATGTGTATCAAGACTCTTTAAATAAAGAACTATCACAGGATAGTGGGTGTAGCTCAGTTAGGAGCATACTCACATAGCATACCAAAGGTTTGATGTATGGGAACTTTACCTTTATTTCACATGTTGTAGGACACCACTAGAACTGTTTTTTTTTCCAAAGTGAATCTTAAGATGATCTCTCTGGAGGAAACATAGGTGGAAATTAAAAGGACATTAAAGATGGGGCTAACAATTAGGGAATACTGGAGAAGCTCATATGTGATAAACCAATCAGGGAAATTAGAGTTACAGATGCAACTGTGGTTGCTCTGTAGATAGCCTTTTCTCTCTTAGGCTTGTTGCAGGTTACTTGTGTTAGTGATGAAGAATGAGTACATCTACTAAGTTTCAAAGCAAGTTTCCCTGATCTCTTTGCTCAAAGAACTCTCCTAATTGTTTTTATATTGTTAATTAAAACTGAATTTCTAAGTGCATGGGTTTTCTTTAACTGAATGGTCATAGGTATTCTTGGTCCAAGGAGTTTGGATCGGTTTCCAATCACTTGAAAATGGAAATACTGGGAAAACAATCACAAAAAGAAAACTCTAGTACATAAGATGTGATAAATATTTAGAGTGTTCTAAAAAGCCACATGCAATGGTTGTCATTGACTCTGTAGTGTTCACAGAAAGCACAGAGGCCATGTTTCAAGCCTAGAGAATATCTAATTTCAACCACATGTGATAATTCACATCAGTTGTCTTTATCCATATACAACTTTAGTTCACAGCTTAGCTGCTTTAACTCCAAAAAGCAGAGGAGAGTGCCTGCGTTGCCCACCTCTCAGGCTGAGCACATGGGAGAAAAGACTTTGTGAGGTTTCATTGAGTCCCAGGTTACATTGTAACATCTATGAGGAAGTCAGTGATTTGTAGTAGAGGTCATAGAAGTGGTCTTAGTTCTTTTAAGTGTCGGGATAGCAGGCCTAAACTAGCATGACAGTTTTTTGTTTGCTTTTTAAGTGTTTTCTTTCTCATATACTTCATTGAATTTCAAAAGAAAATGACCCTGAATGTTATTTTTCCTACAGCAAAGTTTAACTCCTCTATATAAGTTATTATAGTGTCTCCCTAATTCTGATTCCTCTATATGATGATTCTGTCAGGCAGTGGGCTTAAGTTTACTTCAGAGGAATCTACAAAGATAAATAGGAAGTTGTTGAGTCTCCTTTTTAGAATGACTATTGGAATCCTCAGTGCTGCTTGGGAATTATAATCAGCCAAGGTATCCTAAAGTAAGACTTTCAGTGCCTTAACTCCCAAATTCTTCCACATGACCCCAGCATAACGAGGTTCAGCCTTTGTCATAGATTAGATCTTAGTACATGGCTAAGTTCAGCAGACGAAGGTGAGCATGAGCAATGCTTGTGTCTAGCTGTTGGTTCAACAACTTGCATCCTGTGAATTTGTGACACAGTGCTTCACACAGGAAAAGTATATCACCCATCTTCCCGTCCTTAGCTTCGGTCTCATAGGCATTGCTCTAGTTCTGCTCAAAATGAAAGCATGCACACTTGTTCAGACTCACTGGTACTGTCCAGCTTACATCATACCACACAGGGAATGAAAGAAATAAACATCACTTCTGTCCCCAGTTTCCTGTGGGAAGGCACAACCCAGGAAGAGTAAAACTAATGAGGTTGTGGTATTTGCAGGAAAAACAAACAAACAAACAAACCAAAAAATGCTTAAGAGACTAGAAGTATCCAGAAGTATAGACAATTTTGTTTGTTGGAGGCTGGACTAAAAAGGTGTTACAGAAGAAGTAACTGTTTGGCAGAATTTGAATACAAACTGAGAATGAGAATTGTCTTCCAGATGAACAGGTCCAGGTAAGTCAGGCCAGTGCAAGTGGAGGGCAGAAATCCATTAGTGCAATAGAGAAGGGAGATATTCTGGAGGTGTGTGTGTGGTGTGTGTGTGTGAGAGAGAGAGAGAGAGAGAGAGAGAATCTTTAATCAGCCTGGAGCACAAAGTACCTTAAGGTTAATGGTATCAATGATCAGTCACAGGTGAGGAAGTACGGATGCCTCATTAGATTAAAAGAGCAAGACCAAAGAAGGGCTTTAGGTATCTAGCTCAGAGCTCTATTGTGATATTTTTAATGCCCGCATGGGACACTAATCTTGTTTTTTATTAGCGATACTTTAAAATATATATATATATATATATATATATATATATATATATATATATATTAAAGTAATGAGGAATTCCTAATAACATTTGAGAGCCAGAAGAAATGTTTTGATAATGATGGTCAATCATACTTTCTTGCTTTTTTTTAAAGAGTAGTATGTTTCCTAGAAGATGCTTTTGCTGTCTTCTAAAATGTTAACCATGACCATTCTTTTTCTTCAGAGGTAGACAACTCTAAAGGCTCTAGTGTGATTACCCCCTTTGCCCTCCACATATCATCAAAAGCTCTTCTAGAGTCCTTATCTAGCTTTCCTTCCTTTTGAGTGACAGCATCATTTTTCTGAGAAAATGTGTTGATATGGAAATTCTAGTAGTCTAAGCAGAGATATGAACATTGCTAATTCAAATCCAAGGAGCCTTAACTCTGCAATAAGAGATGGTGAGAAAAATCCCCCCCCAAATCTCCACTACAGGATTGGCCCCAGTTCCTCACTATTGGTATATGAAAGTCATGCATATGACCTTGAAACTAAGGGAATGTTCTGACTGAGCCTGCCAACTCCTCTAGTTTAGATTGCTGACATCCTGATAAGCATGGTTCTATGTGATGATGTAAGGCCAGCCAGTCTGGCTACCCAGGGACTGAAACTGCAGAGAATAGTTGCATTGACTATCACCAAACTTCACACACAGTGTTCAACCCCAGGAGCATCCAGGACACAGAAACACACTCTGCCATTCAGAACAAATGTTACACCTCCAAATCTTAGGAGATAGAAGACGAACTAACAAAGCCATATGAAGAACTACTTAGGGTAGGAAGTAGAAATCTGGATTTGAACTGTCTGGTTCCAGGGTGAGTTCGTCATCACTGTTCATATCTAAATTCAAATAATACAAGCCCTGTGTTATCTCACTCCAGTGCTCGCCACAGGAAAAATTCAATTTTCTTGCCGATACTGTGTTCATTTTTAGAGATTTTTAATGCTTTTTAGCTGCATTTCTCCCTTCTTTGAAATGGAAATAGACAACACCTGCCAGGTTCTTGCCGAGAAAACCGAAGTAAACGATACTATTTCCATCAGAATTCTACCTATTGTCTTTCTTAGTAGTAATGTATTTAGTAGTAGTAGTAGATATCTTAGTAGTAGATATTTGTTGCTTTATCCCATTTCCTTTCGGTGTCCTTATAACTATATAATTTATGTAGAAAATGCAGAGAATTAATTTGTTTTTATATGGAAATTGATTACCCTTGTATATCTGAGGAATGAACTATGGACAAGATAAGGATACTTTGTATCTTAACAACTAAGCAACACTTACCTGTGTAATATGGGTGAAGTTATTGACTGAGAAACTGCCTTATACTCTAATATCCATAATGTAATGACCTAAATGCCTTACACTCAACATGTTATTGGGGCTGGAGAGGTAGGTCCGCAGTCAAGAGTCGCCAGAACACATGTGGGGTAGTTCACAATCCCCCATAACTCCAGTTCCAGGGGTATCCAACATTTCCCTGGAATACGGGCCACTTTCAGTCAGGGACACACACTGACACACATACACATTATAGAATAAATTTTTTAAAACAAACATTTTATTTGAGAGCATTTTTATTCGTCCTTTGAGAATTTCGTACAAAGTATTTTGATCATATTTAATACCTTCTTCAAAATCCTCAACTTGTGGCATTTTTCTTTCATTTTTTTTTAACCTGTCAACTCTAATCTGAATGCTCCATATATTTTGAATAAGTAGCTTTTCAGCAGAGTATGGTCAGCCTAACAGGGGACGCCCTCTTAAAGAAAACAAATCCCCCTGTCCCAGAAGTTATCAAATGCCCAAGAGCATTCTATTAATTAAATAACTTTAGAAATATTGTATCTTTTAGCATTTCAGTTTTAAACTGAGTATTTTTGAATCAAATGAAGTTTTGAGTTTTAAGTGAGTCGGACTAGCTGAGTGAGCACGAATTTATAAAATATACTTCCCAGATCGAGCACAGTGTTAGTATTCCTTGCAGAACGTACTAAGACATTCCTCCACCACTAGGAATGGTGTGAAGGAATTCAAGTATTCATGGTTAGGAAGTGGGAGAAATCATGAACTTGGTTGGGATCGTCACACTGATGAAAAGTTCAAATTATCAGGAGAGGTAGAAGCAGAAAAGGTGCTGAACAAGGCATCTGCCAGAATCATCGAGAAGCATGCTGGCTAGGTGGTACCATTAGGGGGACTGATTAGGGCAATGCAGAAGGACCCAGGAGACAAGTGGAGGAGTTCAGGTTTTGCTAGATTACTCGGGACTAACAAAGAGACGATGAGTCTCAACACTTGTGAAAGGCACGGACAGAAAGCGAATTGGAATTGTAGGAAGTGAGTTCAACCTCTTGGCTTTATTTTTGTTGTCATTACTGTTTTTCATTTGTTTATTCCTTTGAGGCAGGATCTCACTATCCAACCCAGCTAGCTTCAAACTTGCTATATTTTAACCCATCCTGGTGCTTTTGATGATCTTGCTTCCCCCAGCTCACCAAAAGCGCCGGGATTACAGATATAAACTCTGGTTCCTGAATGGAGTTCTGACTTTTGAGGCTAAAAGAGTATCTGTAGCAGTGGGGGAACTGGACAAAAGCTGCTTTGGTGAGGGGAAGGGTAAAGAAACAACTAAGGTAGTCGCTTGTGCTTTATAGCTGTTGAGCCTGCAGAGGCAGAGCGAGCACTGCACATGTGTTCGAGTGCTGGGGAGTACGTTCCCCTTTCATCAGCGAGGTGAATATCACTATCACGTGTCAGTTAAAGCCATGAAGAGAATGACTCCTTTCAGAAGGACCAAAGAGAAGACAAGTTATGAAAGCCTACAAACCAGAAAGCACGTACCACCGGGACAGAGATAAAACGCGTGCGTTTGTAAATAGAATGGGAAGGCCTTACTCACAAAAAGCAAACGTTCAATAGAGTCACCTATCATCACATCCAGGAAGTTAAAAGCAAGAGAACGTCAAGAAGGCAGGGTGGCCAGCTGGGAGCCCCAACAGAATCATCAAGAGGCGTATGCGCCCAGCCATTTGCTTTCAGTGTCTATGCTCTTTAATGCCATTGTGACTTTCGAAAAGGCAGTTGCGCTGACAGGTGGCACAGACACCAAAGAAAGAGAAGGAGGATAGTTTAAAAGGACTGGGAAACACAGCTAGCTGTAAAACATTCATCAAGAAGTCGGTCTGTGCAGAGAAAGGGACAAGTGAAAATGGCGAGGAGGGTCATTTAAAAGTCATTGCAGGATTAGAAAAAAGACTACGTTTGAAGGAGATTCAGCTGAGGGAAGAAGTAAGGGGACTCTAATTCAAACCCAGAATTGGTACTGCAAGTAAGCAAATGTCGCTTAGAAGACTTGGGACAAATGAACTTTCCCACGTTGAGGTCCCTGGCTGGAAGGAGGTGGGAGGTGTGTGTGTGTGTGTGTGTGTGTGTGTGTGTTGTGTGTGTGTGTGTTTTCTTCCTTTTGTAGCACCTCAGCACTCAACAAGAACTGCAAATGCAGTTGGTTTGTGTTTTTACTTCAACAGATATCTTGAGGTCATTAAACCTTCACAGTAATTGCAAGAAAAGTATCATTAGGAGCTGGAGAAGATGGCTCGCCGTTTACCGGCAATTGCTTCTCTTTCAGAGAATCCAGCTTCGGTTCTCCACAGCCACATGGTAAAACCCAACCGCATTCCAGGAGAATCCAATTCCTTCTTCTGGCCTCTGGAGGAGGCAGTCATGAATGTGGTATACAAATATGCAAGCACTCATACATAAGCAAAAGACAAAAATAAATAAAAATCTAAAAAAAAAAAACATCATTACCTTTGCCTTAAACTGTAAATGAAGTCCCAAAGCAAATAACTAAATAATTCATATTTTCATACATAGGCAGGGGCAAGCTTGTAACAAAATCTGAGACCTAGTCCTAGAAGACCAAGTACCATCCAAATTTTTTCTATGCTTATCCTCTTTCTCCACATTTATATTAAAATGAGGACTGAAGAAAATAATAGTGATTGTGATGGATAGTCTCCAAATATTAAATCATGTGTGTGTCTGTATATGTGTGGTGCTATTAGGAATGAAATTGTGTACATTCTAAAGGTATGTTGAATCCTTAATCCCTGCTCCCCATGAATATGGCTATAGCTGTAAAACAAGGTCTTTGCAAACATAATCAAGGCAATATAATTAAAATGTAATTTAAAATCAGGCTATGCTGGAGTAGAGTCAATTTGTAATATAATAAACTGTATCTGTCCTCCCATGAGGAAAAGAGGCACTCAGATGGTTATATGGGAAGAAGGCAGCATGAAATGACAGAGAGAGACTGGAGTAAGGAATCCTAGGATAAGTAATGGTAAGGGTGCCAGGAAAGACATTAGACGCTGAAAGGATCAAAGAACAGATCTGCTATAGGCTTGAGAAAGAGCAAGCCTCTGCCCATATCTTGACTTCTGACTTCTGACCTCCAGAACTACAATACAAAGACTTTCTACTGTTTGAAGTCACCTTCATTTTGACATTTTGTTGTGGAAGCTACAAAAATCCCAATAGGGAAGAAGGAATCTCTCAGTAGAGGTTAAACGAAAGCTGGAAAAGTATTGAGAAGAGGTCAAAAGTCAGCATGGATGGGAAATGATTGATGTTCACCGGGAAGAGAGGTGACAGTATAGGAGTATTTGTAGGGGATCTAGAAACAGTGTCACAATGTAGACATTGTCATTGGACACACTAATTTGGGGGTCTAGACAGCACTGGTTCAGTTAGTATTCTGCCTGTGTTTGGACTGGGAAACAGAGACAGTTATTTAAGATTTTAAGGCCGTGTTTACTTATTTCCAAAAATGGATGTAATAATTTCTATAGCATCGGGCTATTATGAAGATTAAATAGCATGGATCATGCAAAGCCTTCAGCACAATCCTGTTTTAGTGCTCAATAAATTTAGGTGAGTTGGTAGCGCTTGAAATGGTTGCAGTTTTCTTTTATGCTCTTGCCATTGTATGCCCTTTCCTATGAGTGTTTTTGTATGGAAACTATAAAAAATACACAAAGAAGTTAAGAAGGCAAATCAAACATTGCAGCCCTTGGTATATACTAAAGGTGTCATGATGCCAACAATGCTAGCAGTACTCAAAGCAGAAGTGGTGGTTGTCGTCATAGTGAGAGGAGCAAAAAGTAGTCTAGGAAGAGGAAGCATCTCAGATATACCCCATGTGGTTTTCATAATGAATGGACTAAAACGGTATCTGAGACCATGTAGGATGTGAATTTAGAAGCCAAGCATTAAAGTAAACTCAGGTGATAAAAGGACAATACTTTAAAAAGTCTGAAAGCAGTTCAGAAATTAGAGAGGAATGAATTTTAAGATCACAAGTAGAAGAGGAGATGGCTAAGACAAATGTTGAAAATACAGTGTTCACAACGGCTGGTCTGTGTCGCAGAACAATAAATCAATTTTATGACTTTTTATCATTTTATGATGTCTTTAGATGTGAACAGATGGTATAAAAGGTACAATGATATTTTCAGTGTGAATGATAATAGTAATAATATTATTTATTAAGCATACACTTTCTTGTAGTGATGCTAAGGGTGTTCGGTAGGCACACTCTATATTTAATAATCTACTCTTTTACCATCCTAGTTATATTCACAGTAATAAGAGGTCAACTGTGAAATAAAGATTAAGAAACAGAAATTGATAACATTCGTATATACTAAAACCAGGTGTGAGTAATGCATTGTGCTTTGGTGTGATAACAGCCGCAAAGCCCCTAGGTGGTAAAAGGTTTTCAGGTCCATTGTCATCTCACGAGGCCACTGTTGTATATATAGTCTACTGTTGGCCAGATTGTTATTACATAGCACATGATGCGTGAGTACTTTAATCCTACATCTTTTTGCTTTCTTAATTGTACCCCCTTTTTGGCAGAGGATTTTCGTTTTGATCAAGTCCAGTTCTCAATACTCTCTTCTATGCTTTCTATAAGTTGTCTGAGAAATTCTTTCTACCGTAAATTCTGTTTTATTGATGATTGCGTAAACAGCTGTATCACATGAAATATGATAAGTATATAATATTTGATAATGGTAAATGCACTGTGCTTCCTATGCTTTTTATCACTATTTGGGTTTACTCCCTCTGCCTATAAATATTGAAAAATATATGCTGAATGTAATATATAAAAATATTTATAATTTCTCCAAAATAAAAAATGCTCACAAATAAGGAAATAGCATGTAAAAAAAGAAAAGTTGATAGAAATGAAAGCTGTTCAAAATATATGTGGAGAGACCATGTTCATGGACTCAATGAGATATTCCTTAAAGTTATTTATAGGTTTAATACAATTAATTAATACGGACTGCTTCTGTATTTAACCTAAGTTTACCATAAAATTAGATTGTAAGAGGCTCATTCTAGAGCAGCTAAAACAATCCTGACAAAATCGTAAAATGGGAAAAATCATTCTTTCCACCATTCAGCTTACTTTATGGCTGTAGTGACCAGGGAATCCTGTACTGGCAAAGAGATATACATTTTCATCAATAAAAATAAAGAACCCCAAAACAGATCCTATAAAGAAATAACTCAACTGACTTTGCTGAAAGTGAAAAAAATCAATTGAAAGATTGAAAGATGTTCTTCTCACCAATGGTACTGAAGCAACTGGGCACTGCTAAGCAAAAACAGGCAAAAAAAAAAAAAAAACCAAGCATGAACTCAGAGAAACCCGATTTGAACTTCACACCTTATTCAAGAATTTAGTGAGCTTTTTAGACTAAATGTTAAACACATGCTCCATGAGGTGAACAATTTGTAATAGTGAATCCATCGTTTTTATTTTGCCAAATATTTACAGCAAGGAAGAGGAGACAAGATCCATGATGGGAAAAGTTGCAAGGCATATCTATATAGATAGACATAGCAAAGAACTTACACTTAGAATATATGTTTAAGGCTTGCACGATTCAATAGTAAAATGTGTCAAACTGTCTGATTTTTAAGATGGAGCAAATTAAACATATGAAGAAAATTTATCAGAGAGGATACATAGAAAGCAAATAAGCATATAAAAATATTTCAAGTGTTATTAGCCAGCATGTAAGTGTAGATAAGACGAAGTGATAACACCAGATGCTGGCGAGAATGCAAAAATGTTAAATGATCTTTCATTTCTGGTGGGAATTGGATGGATGGATGGCTGGGTGGGTGGATGAATGGATGAGTGGATGGCCGGATTACATAAATAGGTAGTTAGATAAACAGTGAGGTAGATAGTATATAGTTTCCAGTTAGCTAGATACATAATTCAGAGCTGTAGGAAATGACACAGAGAGATTCTGTGCATATCCTTTGCCTAGTTTCCTGCAATGGTAACATCTTCCAGAATCATAGCCCAATACCAGAGCTGGGAAATCCACAAGAATACAATCCACAGCGCTTATTGATTTTCGTGATTTAGCGGTACACGTGCACCTGTGCATGCATGTGTGTTTATGCACAAAAGAAAAGAGAAAAAATCCTTAGAGAATATCCTTAAATCTTACACATCAAAGTCTTATTCTACTAAAGCCAAGATATATTCATTTGAATGATGATGAGAATAGAGTCAGAAGCCCTAGGGCAGTGGAAGCAGCAAAACGGATTATACGTAACATCTGTAACCCACCAACTGATAATCCTTTTGTGTGGTTTCCATTGCAACACCACTTCCATTGTGTTGTCAGTTCTCAGAGTCAACCCTGCATCACAATTACCTAGTGTTCTGCTTCAACATCTCTAGGGCCCATCTCATTTCATCACCACTGAAATTTAAATTTCTATATCTTTAGAAGATAATTTTTTAAAAAAAAATATTTATTTTATGAGCTTGGTCACTTTTCCCATGTGTATGTCTGTTCGTCACTTATATTACTGGCACCACAGAGTCCAAAAGAAGCTATTGAATCCCATGGAACTGGAGTTATAGACTGTTATGAGCTGATATATGGGTGCTGGGAATTGAACCCAGGTCCTCTGAAAGAGCAAACAACCCTCCCAATCACAGAGCCACTATTCCAAGCCCCAAATGTACACCTCTAAAATGTTCCCAAGTATGTTGGGTTACTCTTTCCTAAGAGACTAAATGATGGGGAGGAGGCTTTGCGAATTTGAGAAATTTAACGGCAGCTGCCCTCTGTAGACAGGGTTTTTTACAGAGGAAGCCATTAGTGTGAAAATGATCTCTTTAATATAAACAGTGGTGCTGAGAGTCCAGGCTGAGTGAGAGTAGGCAGCAGTTCTTAATCACTAGAAGCAAGGAAGATGTGCCTGGTTTAAGTACTGTAATGAGCAGGAAGGCTGGCAAGGCAATCTCCATGCCTTGATTGCTTCTAACACTCTATAGAAACGTGCATGATCAAGATGACCTTGATTGAAGGTGAAGTCTGGCCCAAGGAGAAAAAGAGCTCTTCAATGCCATCATACAGTGTAAAGGTAATGATCCTGATTCTTTCCAGCAGGATCTGTGCTGGAGCTATATGTGAACTCTAGGAAATAGAGTATTCACAGACTGTTGGGTGGATCTTCTCTGATAACGTTAACTCAAAGATTCTACAATGCCTGCAGAACCCTCCAGCTAAATTTGTATAGGGAATTCAGCTTCCATAGACTTTGGCTCAAGTTCATCTCACACAAATTCAGGCAATATGTAAAACAAACTTGTCTTCATTTGCTTGCATCTTCAATAGATAATTGGCACAGGTGAAATGGCACAAACATTCCCTCAAATCTCCTTGCTCTCCAAGATGAGACACTAAAGCAATATTGTGACCACTGGGGAAGCATAGCACTGAAGAGTTCAGTTATACAGAGATGGTGGTTCTCTTCCTACATTCCCAGCATATATCTGATCTTCAAAAGACAAATGGATATGGTGAACCATAGACACTGTCAGTAAAAAGTAAAACGTCATAGTGGAGAATCAGCCTATGCCACCACCCTATTGATGACATTGCTGTTGTTACTAACAACTGTGTCAGCACCTTGAACTAGGGACTATCCAGCCTATCAAATTATGTAGCATCTGAGTAGCAGTAATCAAGTCATATAGTGTCTGGGTAACAATAATCAAGTCATATAGCACTGGGTAACAATAATCCACCCCATAGTTCCAATGAAACATTTGGAGTTGGAGTTTGTCTGATTTACAAACCCACAGCCTTTGTCTCAGCTATACTGACACCTCTTCCATGCACATAACCATGGCCATGTCAGGGTTCTCCACCAAAATGCGAAAGAACAAAAGAAGCATTTGGACTTAATTCTAACTGAGTTAGTGCTGCATACAATGCCAATTCAAAATACACGACTTCCCTAGCATAACGCATTTCTGGGGAGGATAGTAAGAATAGAAATCCAATGTTATCAGTGGAAATGTCAGTGACTATGATTTGATCACTTTATGTGGAAGAACAATGATCAGATGTACATTTATATAGTCTACCAGCATCTGAAAAAAAAAATGGTTTAGCTTACTGTATAGCATTCTTGGAGTAAAAATTATCAAGGACAAGTACCTCTGGGGAAAACCTATTTTTACTGATCTAGGCGAGTAGTCTCAAAGCATGGAGAACTTTCCATGTTACTTGAATTCTTCCAAGAAGCATACATTCAGTGGATGTATTAATAACCCACTGGACAGAATGACTCCTACTGAGTAACTAGACAGTTAGCCAGTGACTCCAGTTACAAGTAGCCAACTGACTTGTGTGCATTGTAACCCAATTTCTAGGGATCCAGTCCCAGTACCTGTGTCTCCTGTCTTCTCAGGCCATGTTCACCTTCCAGCCCGATGTTTCATAATTGTATTAAGACAGGCCTTGCTATGGTACCTATGTAACAGCCTACTGTGCACAGTCCAGAGGTGTGCCAGTTAATTCTCTCTGGGGACAACATATGTGATATGTGTATCTTGGATACTTTTGTCTCTTTCCCTTTCTTTAGACTTTCCTGGAAAGGATCATGTATTATGGCAACTCTGGAGCCAGCCCCACAACATTGCTCCTGAGTTGTCACCAAGCACTGGCCCACTTGGAAAGGCATTCTCGCATTAGCTTTCTCCAGACGCATTCCCCGTTCCCCTGACTTTCTTGCTTCCCCAGGATTACACTTTCTTTGTTAATTAGTAGCCTCAGGCTCTTTGTTCTGGGTAGTCCATGCTAAGACAGGTGTATACTATTTTTATCTCCCACTTATGGATAAGAAACAGAAGCCAAAAGGAAAGAAGCAGTGTGTTGCAGGTCACACCTCCGTCCTTCACGTAGGCCTGTTCTTCTATAAGCCTGCTGTTAATTAATGTTCTTAATAGAGGATGGACGTGATTGAGCTGCTAACAGCATCTGGGGTAGTAAAAATCTGTCCCATAAAGTAAGCAGTACCAGTTAGAATGGGGTGGTTTATAATGACATCCCTGAAGTATAAATGGTCAAGTATTGAGCTCATAGTTTATCAGTGGGAGGAAAGAAGAGGCTTTTGCTTCCTGTGTTGCACAGGCAAGTGTGGTAGGCAGAGCATAAAAGCATTCTGTGAGACATGTAATGTGCATGAGGTGAGGTCAGAGGGGATGCTGGTGGGGAGGAACAAAGACGAAGACATGGTTGCAGAGCGAAGGAAATTTCTCGGGCGTGTTGGTAAGTGAAACATCGGACTAGGATAAGAAGCAATTTGGTAGGAAATCAACAGAGGTGATGACTTAGGCTGTGGATGAGGGTGGTAAGCCCCAGGGAAGGAGAAAGTCATATATAGTAACAGCACATAAAAGTGGGTATGGTACAGATAGCAAAAGTTGCCTCAGACCTCCCACACAAACACGTGTGTGAGCGTGTGTATGTGTGTGTGTGTGTATGTCTGTGTGCCTGTGTGTGTTTGTTTAGGTTTATGACATGAAAAGACAATCCTTTATATAGACCTGTGGGCCACATCTTTCCCCTAAATGAAAGAAAATCAATCTTTCATCTTTAATCGAATCTGCTTAATTCAACATGCTGCTTGTAGACTATGCTTTGACTAAACCATATGATACAATCTTGGAGAGAAAAATGTTCAAATTCTTAAAAACTCTGGAGGTGTAGAACTCTAAATTTCTACCGCTAAATAAAATGTCCTGTTTAAAAACTCTGGAAAGAAATACTGAATTAAAAGTAAATCCACTGGTTTCAAAATATTGGGTGTGGTGCTGTTAAGCCCAAATTAGCTAATGTGCCTAACAGGCCACATGGTTCATCCTTAAAATGGAAAACGAAATCAGATTGGGCGTCAGTAAAGATTAGCAATGCAAGAATTATGAAACCAAGTAGTTGTCCTCAGGAGGCAGATTCACAGAGTTCAAGCCCTTTCCTTTGGAACTACAAGTAAAATTCAGTCTGGGTCCCACTAACCTGCCTCCAATCTGCCCCTGTTTTCATTCTAGCCGTAGGCTTCAGCCTTGCTCAGGATTCTTCAGTTTCTCAGTTTCTCCTCCCTTACTCTTTTTTTTTTTTTTTTTTGGATATTTTTCGAGACAGGGTTTCTCCATAGCTTTTGGTTCCTGTCCTGGAACTAGCTCTTATAGACCAGGCTGGCCTCAAACTCACAGAGATCTGCCTGCCTCTGCCTCCCGAGTGCTGGGATTAAAGGTATGCGCCACCACCGCCCGGCTCCCTTACTCTTTTTGAAGAAATTTTATTGTTAAATCTTAGCTGAAAGCCACCGTCTAGGGCCTCTGTACAACTTCGGAGAAAGCAGCAGCGATTCCACCTCTGTCTCGACTTTGCAAACGGCACCTTTTGATTTTCGCTGTAACAACTTTAACACCCAAAACTATCTATGCATTTATTGTCCACGCCTTACTTATCATCTCTGAAGACTTAGAACGAGTTTTGCCACCTTTGCAGCTGGGAAAGTTCATGGAACAGCCATCTATCCACAGCCCTTCCCTAAGCAAACCAGGTTAAAGGATGGAGGGAGTGAACCAAATAACACAGAAAACCAAATACATTTTCACGAATGTCAAGATTTTCACACTACCAGGATCTGATACTGATTACTGCTTTCACTATGGACTCCTCTAAAATCTTTTCATCCCCAAGAAAATGCCATTTTGTGCAAAATGACATCTCTGCCTTTTAAGGCATGGAGGAAGAATTAGTGCCAACTTAGTTCCCAATGTACGATGACTGCTTGTTTCATTGAATAGCTTATGTACTATCCTAAATTTATTTTATTTCTGATTAGTATATATTTGTTGTACATGTTAGTGGCGTTAAATATAGCACATATGCAAAAAGCACATCTTGATCAAATAACTATTACCGCGCACGTTAAGCAAGAATAATCAAACCACAAGTCTGTCCACTCTCTGCTTTTATAAATGGAGTTCTATGGGAACACAACCCCACTTGTTACACGTGTCCTATGGCTTTTGTGTTTCAACGGCAAAATTTACAATGTGCAGCAGAGATAAGGTTATGTCTGTAGCCGAGAACATCTGCCCTCTAGCCTTTAGAAAAAGTTTAATGACCTTGCTCGGAAACAGTATGTGTTCAAAACCAGAAACTGTGTAAGAAAACAAGTTGGAAAACACCAGACAAGGAACATGAACATTGACTAAAGTTTTCTTTGGAAAAAATCCAGGAACTTTTAGCATGTCCAAAAAACAATTCTATCTTTAAAATATTCTGGATCAAAGCATGAAAAAGAAGCTATCCCTCACCCTCCGTTATAGTGGTTAAGTAAAAAGTTGGAAGTTTCCTGACTACAGATCAAGCTGTCCCTTCGAATTTGCTCTCACTCAGGCCTTGCTCCCCCCTAAATTAGAACCTCTTCTCTGTCCAATATGGGATGTAAGGGACACAGCCATCTGTGAGATGAAGTGTTTCCTCTGTTGAATCCCAACTACTTGTTTTATTTTTTATGGTTTTTCGAGACAGGGTTTTTCTGTGGCTTTGGAGCCTGTCCTGGAACTAGCTCTGTAGACCAGGCTGGCCTAGAACTCACAGAGATCCGCCTGCCTCTGCCTCCCGAGTGCTGGGATTAAAGGCGTTTAGTCAGTTCATTATTCCACCTAGTGTGGGTTTCCTATAGTAACACAGTAGAAACTAATTTAATTGGCTTTATTGAGATTGTTGTTTTGCCATTTGGGGAATGTTTTAGCTGATGGAGCAATTCCATCATGATGTCTCTGTTCCAAATTGAAACGTGATTATTTTCATATTTTTCTTTGAAATACCTTGCATTGCTTTTCCATACAGGGTGTGTAGTTTCTAACACTGAAGGGGGAGCCACTGACCCATAACTTAAGTTCTACACACAGAACTCCTTATGCTGGAAGCTGTAGAGGGTGGCACAGTAAACCCTTATCTGCCCTTGTATCCTTCTTATCGACCAATTAAAAAGAAAAGATGGAAGGGTTTTGCATTAAAATGCATTGCTTCCTGTTGCTGCAGTTTTGAGCTATTGAAGAGATCCCACAGAGCAATGTTTGCATATCTATGTATGGTTGTATTTCCCTAATCCATTGTAGCCTGTGACCAGATTCTAAGCTCTTTGGGATGCCTCACTGGATAGTACCAAGCTCTCAAGGTTTTATAGATTCAAGAAATAAAATTATCACATCATTCAGTCATGTTGAAGGAATATAATAGCTAAAGAAGGCAATTTTATCTTGCCCTTCAGGGCATTTTCTTACAATTGGAAGGGCCACGTGGGAAGCCAATGTACAAGGGGTTTACTAAGTGAGATTAAGAGAACCAGTATTGCATCTCTGGTGGAATACCCAGAAGATCTGTCTCCCAATAAGAAGTTGCATCATCAGAGAAAAAGAATACGTTTGTGGATCAGAGCCATGTACGTCTTAAAAAGTTCAGTATAGCTACTTCCAGCAACAGCCTCTGCAATACTGATTTTTCTGTCCACATTCTGTGGAAATAGTCTCGCATTAGTGATTGTCAGGGAATCAATTACTTCATCAAATTGTCTGCTTTCTGCCATAGGGACCCTCATCCTCTGAAGATGATGTCTACATATTTCTTATTTGATCCATTGCATGTTAAATTTATTATTCTGACTCTCAAAGCCCTAGAGTTTCTCATGCCTGTCTCTCTGTGCTATTAATATGAAGTAGGGCTTTGAAAACGTGACATTGCCAATATTAAGGGACAGATAATATCTTCTCACGAGGGGCTGCACTGTGGAATGTAGGATGTTTAGCACAGCCCTGGCCTCTGTTCTCAGCATGTTAATAGAGACCCACTCTATGACCCGATCACAGATCTGACAACTAAAAATATCTTTCCTGTCATTGCCAAACGTTTCCTGGGATCCAAATTCCCTTTTGTTGAAAATGGCTGCTATGTAGGGAAGTTAAGATAAAGGAAGAGGAAATTGTTCGGGATTCTTGTCAAGATTTAGGGCCAAAAGCATCCACCCCAACTCGATTTCAGCTTCCATCCATTTGGCTACTTCACTTTCAGTCCTCTGAGGCGTAGATCAAAGCCAAATGTTAGCTCAGACTTCCTTCTGTGAGATAGTTCTGTTTCAGTACTGCTGGAGTTTAGATCTAAAATGTCACCCCAAACTTCATATATTAAAGGTTTGGACACCAGAATGTTGTCCTATCTGGAGGGGATGAAACATTAAGATGGTGGGCCCCAGCAGGGTGGGGTAGGTAAGGTCATTTGAGGCACAGTTTTAAATCGGATGTTGACAGACCCCGACTCCAGGTGGTAAAGCTCCTACCAGGAAAACATGAGACGGCCCCGGCCTCACTCTAGCACGGACTTGAAAAGTCATATGTAATGGCATGCACGTGTATTCCTAGCCCTTGCCACTGGGGTCACTAGCCAGGCACCCCAGCCTAACCAGTGCACTCCAAAACCTAGTAAGAGAGCTTGTCTCAAAACTCAAGGTGAGTGGCTCCCGAGGAACAAGACTTGAAATTGACCTCTGACCTCCATACCCCTCTTTCCCACACACATACTGCCACCCATACCCGCACATATAAATCATCAGTCTTGTCCTTTATCGGATATGGGACTCTCATTTCTTCTCTGGTTCATGTTTGTCGTTCAATAGAGGTCAGACTGGCTTGGCACTAGGTATTTGGTTGGTAGGAAAGGCATTCTCTGAATGCTCCCTCAGAAGAAGCAGCTTTGCTTCTTTGGCTCTCCCTGACAGTGTTCAAGAATTGAGTGTTCATTCTTCAGTGAGGTCAGGAGACCCCTGGACTATCAATATTGAAAGAGCAAAATGCAGCTGCGTCTGCCTTGAGTGATTTTACTCGTCGTAAGGGGCAAGCTTTTATTCAAGTACAGGAATGGCCTAAGAACTTTGTTCTGATTCTGAGCCCTTCAGACAGATCAATTTCACTCTAATGAATCAAACCCTGAAGCCTCCATATGCCAGACCTCTCTGCCTGAGCTCTGTGGCCAAGAGAAGCCCCAGCCACTGGTTGGCTTCCCTTTCCATTCCCATGCAATTTGAAGGCTTGCTTTCTCTGAATCAGAAATGAGAGTCTGGGAACATCCCACTGGGTGCTCTGGGGGAACGGGCAAGCTAATCATTGATAAAAGGCCAGAGGGGCTCGTTTTGTAGGGAAACGTTCCTCTCCCGGCCAAAAGGTAAGAACCGTGCTTCATCTGGCTGACCTGATTATTTGGCTTATTGCAATTAGTGCAAGATCCAAATGGATTCCTGCATGTTTGCGTAACTTCTCCAATTATCCAAGCACTCTCCGGGAGGATGCATTCTTTCCTTCTCACCACAAGAAGTGGGCTCTGCCCTGCTGAGGTCTGCGGAACAGAATGGCTGAATTGGTCTTCACTGCAATTCAGACAGAGGTGTTGCCTTCATTGCCAGCAGGCTGTTGTCTTTAGAGAGCCTGCGTTCCTCTCCTTTGCTTCCTTAGTGAACTCATTAGACAATGAATCGAGTTCAGAAAGAGTTTCCAAGTCCCACGGTTTGTATAATTGCACCCAGGATAGGGTTTGTGGTGCCTGCAGACAGATCAGAAACCATATGTTATGGGAGAAAGGGAGGATGGGGGCAGTTCCTCAAACATAAGGCTACAAGTATGGACGGCATGCCTTTGACTCTAAGTTACCCCTGACTAAGCAGGAATAGAATAGACTCCTAGTCAGCAACAAGATAATACAAGGAGAGTAGGGCTCCTTAAAGCAAGAAGTAATGATGACTGTAAGAAAAAAGTATGGCTGGATTTAAAGAGAACATGGAACAGATACTTGATGAACATTTAAAATTGGAAAATATATTTTCAAGTTCTAAATTTATTATCTATATTAGAAATATTTAAAATTTTAGTTTTTCTCTTGAGAGGTATTAGACTAGTTTTGTATTTTTAGGGGTGCATCTGTTTTTGAACCCTTAGACATCTTATACATTTTTTAACATTTTTAGAATTATTCTCTCATACATGATATTCCGACAGATTCCCCTCCTTCCAATCTTTTCAATCCTCCCACAACCTCACCTCCACGATCCACTCCTCCTCCATTTCCCTTCAGAAAAAAGCAGGCCTCCTAGGGATGTCAGCCAAACACAGCATAGCAAGTTAATTTTTAAAACCTCTATTTTCTTCTTGAATTTGACCATGTGTGCTCCCCGCGTCCTTGGCATTCCGTTGATCATTAGGGTAAATGTTGCTGACGTTGTAGATCTGGACAAAGAATGGATGCTGATATCTATGTGTTTCCTATTTTAATAATTCCCAGACTGTTTATTAATTATTTCCTTGTTCTTGGTTTCAGTTTAGTCTGTTTATTTTTATTAATCTGCAGTGTGATGGTAGACAACATCCTTGCTCTTCTAATGACGTCACTTAAATTTATATATTCTGTCTAATTCTGTCCTAACTGGAGTCTCTGCTTTGGATATATTGTACTTTCCTTTCTGATCACTTCAGTTATCGTGTGTGTGTGTGTGTGTGTGTGTGTGTGTGTGTGTGATTGGTCCTCCCCATCCCTCTTTCTCTCTTTTTCAGTGATGTCTGTTTATGTGCACGTGAGTAGGTTAGTAGTGCACCTCTGTATGGACAGCTCAAAACCGGAGGTCGCATTGTCTTATTCTATTTCTGGAAAGCCTGTACCTTAACCACTGGTTGGGCCAGCTGCCCAGAAAGTTCCTAGGATAACTTCTGTCTCCATTTCCCTGTGCTCTGACTGCAGGTGTTTGCTAGTGTGTCTGGACATTTGCATGGGTACAAGGGATCTGAACTCCGGTTCCTATGCCTGAACAGCAAGTTCTTTACCAACTGAGCAATCTTCCCAGCCCTTGTATCATACATTCAGGATAAGTTTTAAGCTGTGTTTTTTTCTTAGCTTATCAATGTCTAGAGCATAAACCCCCCACCACCACTTTGTTTTCAACATATGATTTAATTCTGTTTTGATCAGAGAGCATATTTTTCATAGTCTTGGTTCTTTTACATTTTTGAAATTTGTGTTATGATTTTAGCATGTGAAGTTTCAGGAAGGATGCTCCAGAATCTTGACAGGAACATGTATTCTACAGTCACCAAGCAGGAGGTAATATATAACTTGCATCTGCAGGTTGGCCTGTGGGATTCTTTGGGTCTGTATCTTCTCTTATTTCCGGTTTAGTCACATTATACATTCCTGAGAATTGACTATTGATGCTTTCAAATCATTGTCATGACTTGTCTATTTTTCTTCATTTTTGTCAATATTGCCTTCTTGTTTTTGAGCCCTCTTATCAAGTGCATACATCTTTGTAATTATTATATCATTGATACTTCCATCAGTACTGTCATTTAGTTTGCTAATAATAAATCTTTCCACAGTCAATACATTCTGCATTAATACAAAGACTAATATTCCCTTAAACTTGGGCTTTCATGATACACAAATATTTTTTCTTTCACACTTAAAATGGCCTCTTTTTAGAGTACATATGTTCTGTCTATTTTATTTACATTAATTTGGATCTTCTGAGTCTGTAGTGCCTCCTGAACTGAGGCTCCAATTATTTTATCAATTTTCTCATCCAGTTTGAACTTTCTGCTTTTGTATAGAAATATATCATCCATTCACAGTTGATGAAACAATTATGCCTTGGTATTACCCCAAGTATTTTGCTCTTTGGGAATTTTATTCTTTTATTTTTATTCGATGAAAGTTCCTTTGCTATGTTTATTTGTGTGGAATAGAAGTTTTAATTGTGTAAATTTAATTTCTTTGTTGCTTTTCTTATTGCTTGAAAATTTATTTTATGAGTGTTTGTCTGAATAATGCAATGCACGTTTTAACTCCGAGCAAGCTAATTTAGACTGAACCCTGGCGAAATATAGGAATTTGCTGTAACATAGCTTCAATTATTTGTGCTGTGATTATTGTGTTTTATGCATCTCTATGTCTAGAATCTGAATAGAGAATGCTATAGTTTTCATTTCCTTCTACCTCACATTTTAAAGCTTAGGAGAGAAAGGAGGAAATACGTGTGTCCCGTATATATTATGTTACATTTACACGTATATTTAGGTGGGCTATTTTGACATTATTTAACTTTTTATGTTAATTTGAGTTACCACCTGCTTTTATTTCTTTTTTTTTTTTTTTTTTTGAGACAGGGTTTCTCTGTAGCTTTTTAGAGGTTGTCCTGGAACTAGCTCTTGTAGACCAGGCTGGCCTCGAACTCACAGAGATTCACCTACCTCTGCCTCCCGAGTGCTGGGATTAAAGGCATGCTCCACCACCGCCCGGCTCTGCTTTTATTTCTTTGTAGCTTTGATTCTGGTTTCTCATGTACACCATGTTAGCCTAAAAAGCACCATTTACAGCCTTCAATTACCTGGCATGTCTTTGTTTTGTCTGCATTCTTGAGGGATACATTTCCTGCCAGAATGACAGAGTTTCATTGTTCATTTTGCTTCCATTGGTACGAACATGTTACTTCTCTGCCTTTTAATCCCCTTTGTTTCTGAGGGAATGTATTATTTTATCTTCATCTCGGTATAACACGAAATTCTCCTTGTCTCTAGCTATGATCCACAACTGGTCAAAACGCAGAATGTATGTTACAATGTGGTGCCCAATCCCAGCTAATAGAATCCCAAAGCAACTCATATACCTAAGGCTCAGGGTAAATTGTGGAAAGGGGGAATAAATACTGTAAGAACTAGAAGGCCATGATGTCTGCTATGAAGCAGTGTCTTCTACATATGACAGAAAAGCTGTTCTCGTGAGCTCTATACACAGTATGGTTTCTTCAACAAGATTGGCATAATCACACCAGTTGATATGCTAAAACAGATGGGGTAATTCCAAATAGTCCCACGCCTAGAAAAAAAGCTGTATGGAGACAAGTCCTGGTGTGTGTATATATGTGTATGTGAGAGAGAGACAGAGACAGACACAGAGAGAGAGAGAAAAGAGAGAGAGAGACAGAGAGAGAGAGAGAGAGAGAGAGAGAGAGAGAGAATTAGTCTCTATCAGGGAGGTGCTCACATAAGTTTTCCAAGTCTGGTTAGCCCTGGACATATATACATATGATGGACATATGTACATATGAACAAATCTTAAAGGATTCAATGTTATACAGACATATTTATAGATATAGATGATATATATATGTATCGTTTATAGTAAAAATGATAATTAAGAAGAGGTCATGAATTTGTATGGAGGGCACAAGAGAATTTGGAGGGGATAGAGAAAGGGGTGTGAGTGATTGCAGTGCAGTGCGTATGTAAGTACTTCTCAAACATATTTATGAAACATATTTGGCTACAATATAACAACGCATGAATCTCTTAATATTTCTCTTACTCGGAATTTGTTAATCTTCATTAATTCATTGATAAATATTTTTTGCTAACATTTGGGGAGCTTCGGGGTTATACTCTTTTCATCTTTTGCTCCCCCCCTTTCCTTTCACTTCTTGAAAGTTCCATGATGTGTTTATTGATACCCTTCAGTTTCAGCTACTTATGAGATATTTCTCCTTGAAAAACACATTGGACATATCTTATTGTTCTGTCTTTAAATTCAGCAAGTATTTTTTTTTGGTATCTCAGTTCTGTGATCCAGTTTCCCTAATGTAATTTTCATTGATTATTCCTCTCATAGAATGTTTACATGGCTATTCTTATATTTTCTATTTATTTATTGAAATTCTCTACTTTTTGTTCATTGTTATTCTTATATTCCTTAAATATAGTTTTTTTGTCAATGTAATCTTTCCAGTACTTTGAAGTCTCTAGTAGGAACAATATTTGGGTATCCTCAAAGACATATTATATTTTATTTTTTGATATTTGTTACACTTTCTTCTTTCTTCGTATTTCTCATATTTTTTTTCCTGAAATCCAAAACAATTTAGGGAATATACTGTGCTAAAACTCAATGTTTTCAAGGTTTATTTCTAATAATGTGTATGTACATGAATTCTGGTTCTTATGGAGACCAAAACAGGGCATGGGGTCCCCTGGAACTGGGGCAATAGGTGGTTGTGTGCCACCTTCTGTGAGTGTAGAGAGTAGAAGGGAATGGTTGCCTCTGTAAGAGCAGCATGTGCTCTTCACTGCTGAGCCATCTCCCCAGCTCCCATGAATATTGATTTATCTTATTTGCCCAAAGTTTTTTTTACTTTCATTGCCTTTGTTTTGTTTTGTTCATAGTAACTCCCTTTGACTAAATCCATAGAAAATGTGGTGTGTGACTGCTGTTGTTCTTGCTCAATTTTAAAAATAAATCTGAGTTTTATTTATACATGTTTTCCTGTGTCACACTGATCTGTGTAGCTTTGTGATCAAGCTGTGTTTGAAAGGTTGTGCTCAAACATCTCAATTCAAGACGTCTCTACTCTCTGCCAATAAATCTGTGTATTGTGAGACACAAACTCCAACTCATTCACATTTTAAATTGGCTGTGATTTATACTTCCTTCAGGTCTTGTTCCACATATGTGTAGACTTTCAGCAAGCATCATGTGTGGGGAAACTTAAGTTTTAGTTCACCCTGTGGGTGTGCATTATCTATTAGTTATGTAAGAACTGACAGAGAACTCAAGGCACCTGATGGCTGTTCCATATCTCAGAATCTCTTTTGAAATTTCTGACTCTGCCACATTTTTGTTTGGCTCACTGAGTATTAATGGGTTGGAGGTGGTGATGGCTGGATTCGCTGACAGTGCTGTTTGGTGTAGGATGCTTTCTTTTTCCTGCTTACTGCAAGTCAGCCTTCTCCTTTGATGAGTTTGTTTCTCACAGATGGGCCCAGCTAATGTTAGAGCCCTCAGGGCGGGAGATGAGTAGGCAGAGGAAGGAAGCAGCCAAAGGCAAGGATGGCACCAATTGGAGTTTTCACTCATTTAACCCGTTTTTAATTTTTTTTTTTTGAGAATCTATTATATGAGGACTGTGTTGACATCATTTCCTCCTTCCTGTCCTCCCTCTAGCTCTTTCCATATGCCCCCTCACTTGTTCTCAACTGCATGGCTTCAATTTTATTGGCATTTATTCTTTAGTTGTTATTGTTATAGACAAACATGTATGAGGCCTGATGAGTTCATTTAGTGTTGCTCACATGTAGGGTATATGTGAACACAGCACGGCAACCATGGCCTCATTCGGTAAAGTAGTTATACCTGTACTCTATACAAAGCAAAATACAATCAGTTAACCTAAATTTAGTAGACAAATCTGAAACCTCAGCTGTTCAGGATACATTGCTTTGACTTTAGGCGTGGATCTATTATGAGAAAAGACATTAGATTAGATTTCCATCAGAGGAATTGCGGTCACTTATAAATAAACACCTTTGGTCTTAGGTTTTGAATGTAGCAGGAGCCAATCGACAGGGCAGATGGAGACTATAATGATATTAATAAGATTCAGCATCTCTTGAATACATTCCATCTTCTAGGTACTGCGAAGGGTTGGGCAAACTGTCATTCTTTTCCGCTTTGATGTCCTGCTGGTGAGAGCGGAAACCAGCCAGAGCAGGCCACATGGTTAGACAGGGAGATGAGCTGGATGGGGGGTCTGTGGGTGGACACTCGCTAAATGTACCCCTGTTGCTTGCTGGCTGTGGAATGGGGCCAGTCATCTCGAGAAAGGCCCTTAGGAACTAGATGGAAATCTGAGAATAATTTTCCTTGCCTTTCTAGTTGTAAAGTAGATTGATAAAAAGGACGATCAGTGTAAATTTTCAAATGAGACCAGTTTATGCAATATTAGTGATGCATGGTTCCAGCTTACATCAGTTTCTGTGCTGGTCCCCAGCAAACTGCTGCTCTCTAAGAAGGTCCCTAACAATCAGTTTCCCTGAAACATATCAGTTTGCCATACATATTGGGAGTATATCCAGCACAATAAGTAGACATTTCCACCATTTAGCATGGTAGCAAACAAATCATTGAGGGGCTGGGCAACGCAAATTAGAATTGCCAGAAATGCTAAATCTAATGGCATTTGTTGAGCAGAACAACAGGTTGCAAAAGCAAGGCCATACCCTCTAGTAATTCTTCCCCTTTGAACCAATATTCTGCAAATTACAAGGAAATATCAGGATAGCACGTTTTAGGATGCTGAATCTGGATAGACTTTATTAATTTCAGATGAAAATGGAACAAAAATATCTGAAATGGGAAGAATTGCCATTCTGGGCAGCTTCACTCCCAAGCGTTGTGATGTATGACACTGGATCTGTTAGGTTTCTTATCTGTCACCAACTGTGGCTAGTCACATTTACTGAAACACAGATGCTCATCCTGATAGTGCATGTTTGCACTGAATTCAGGCACTCAGGAACCCTGGGCTCCTGTCAGAAGACACCTCTTCCAGCAGGATGCTTTAGTTTCAATGAGAAGTCGCAGAAAAAGTAATTTCTGTCATTTGTGCAAGTGTGACAATAAAGAAGAGTGTTATCCGTGTCAAGCCTCTCTGTCCAATCATGCTGACCTAGGAGACCTCAGTGCTAATGCCTCATAGGGCCTAGAACATAGACCCAGCCACTCGTGTGCGGTCATTCAGTTGCCTTCAGCACAATCATACTCAGTGCAAAGGGTAAGATGTCTTTGCTGTGCAATCATTTAAGCATGAAACACCTATTTCGTATAGGCAGGAAGGAACTGATAACTGGATGCAAAAGGGACAGTCATTTCCAAGGCTCGAGAGATAGCAAGATGTCACCATCTCTGAAGCCTCGGGCTATGAACATTAGCTATTCATTCATTCATCCATTATTTTATTAAGCAGTGTCTGGACATGGCCCGGGTTAGATGTTGGAAGAATCGCCAATATGCAGAGGGCATGTTCGTTGCTTTATTTGATGTCCTGATCCTGTTTCTGTCCCTTCTGTTCTCGCTCTTTGTCTCACTTGTGTCCTACAGCAGCTGTCACATGTCATTTCTGTGAACAGAACTTAATTAAATTTTACTAAGGATCCAATTGCCCTCGTATTGCAGGTAGACTGTAGCTGTGTCACCTCTGCCTGTATTCTGTGACCTTGCTTTGGGACATTCTTTATTCACCAGAGACCATCCTCTCTTTCTCTCAGTAAACACTCTATGTTCTATTCACTGTTTGCATTAAGATACAAAATTAGTGATCATGTTAGCTTTGAAATAGTTTTAAAAACACAATTTCAAGTAGCATGAGCTGACCTCACATTATGTAGCCAAGAATTGTCTCAAATTTCTGATGAACTTGACACTACTTCTCTAGAACTGGGATGAAAGGAGGGTATGTACATGATTATCTTGTCATTTAAATTCTCCATGGCCTTATCTAAATATAATACAGGAGTAGTAATTATTCATGTGATGTATGTTGTAAGGCTTCCCAGAATTCAATAGCTGCTCAAAATAAAGGGTACATACTATTCATTCATCAGTCTTCCTTTCTATCTTGCAGTCATTCTCAAAACTCAGAGAAAATGAAAAATAACAGCAATGCTAATAACAGACACATTCTGTCAGTTGGATATTTTGTAAACCATCTTACCTTAATATTTATTGTTGTACTTATTTGATAAAGAAACTGAATTATAAGAAATCATTAATTACTTCCTACCATCACTTCTAAGATTACTTTGATGGAGTGTTGAATCAATTGTTAAACTGACTAGGTTTATAAGATTCTTCAGTGAATGTGGCTGAAGGGGAGTGTCCTAGTTAGGGCTACTATTGCTGTGATGAAACACCATGACCAACGCAACTTGGCCAAGAAAAGGTTTATTTGATTTACACTTCCATGTAACTGTATATTATCAAAGAAAGTCAGGACAGGAAATCAAACAAGGCAGGAACCTGGAGGCAGGAGCTAATGCAGAAGCCTTTGAGAGGTGGTGCTATTTACTTACCAGCTTGCTCTTCCTGAATTACTCAGGTTGTTTTCTTATAGAACGCAGGACCACCAGCCCAGGGAGAGAATCACTCACAATTGGCTGGACCCTTTCCCAGTCAAAAGAAAATGCCTTATAAGTCTGCCAACAGGTTGATCTTATGCATTTCTTCTTCCTCCTCCTCCTCCTCCTCCTCCTCCTCCTCCTCCTCCTTCTCCTCCTCCTCCTCCTCCTCCTTCTCTTCCAACCACAGTTTCTCCTCCCTCCTCTCCTTTCCCACATCCACTCCTCTATCTGCCTCCATTCAGATGGGGTAAGGTCTCACTTAGGAATCAGCAAAGCCTGGCATATCAAGTTGAGTCAGGATCAAGCTCCTTCCCCTGCATCAAGGCTGAACAAGGCATCCCACCATAGAGAATAGGTTCCAAAGAGCCAGCTCATGCATCAGGGACAGGTCCTGGTGTCACTGCTAGGGGTTCCTCAAAAAACCAAGCTACACATCTGTCACCCAGATATAGAGGGCCTAGGTCAGTGCCATGTCAGCTCCCTAGCTGTACATCCGGAGTCTGTGAACTCCCATAAGCTCAGGTGAGCCTCCTCTGTGGGTTTTTCCCTTATGATCTTGACTCTCCTCCCCTTAATCATATAATCACTCCCCTCTCTCTTCACCTGTACTCCCGGAGCTCAGCCCAGTGCTAGGCTGTAAATCACTGCATCTGCTTCCATCAGTTACTGGAGGAAGGCTCTATAACAATTAGGGTAGTTGCCAATCTGATTACAGAAGAATGCCAGTTCAGGTACCCTCTCTCTCCACTCTTGCTAAGAGTCTTAGTTGGGCTCATTCTTGTGGGTTCCTGGGAGTTTCCCTGGCACCAGGTTTCTCCCTAACTAATGCCGTAATGACTTCCTCTATCAAGATATCTCTTTGATTACTGGTGGAGACATTTCTTAATGGAGGTTGCTTCCTCTCAGATGACTTCGGCTTGTGTCGAGTTGATATAAAACTGGCCAGTACCTTGAGCAACATTCCATGTCACAGAAATGGAAAGATCAGCAACTCTCATCTCTTAGCTCTTTTCTGATAGCAGCACCTTCATCTACTATTCTGGGAAGGAGGGTGGAGGTGAAAGGGATGAGCACAAATATGATGCTCTTACTGGGAGTTAGGTCTGTGGATTCTCTCTCTCCCGAGACTATTAATCCCCAGGGTTTAGGACAGGTGCTGGTCTTATCTCACAGAGAGTGCTAGAACTGCCCCACTCCATCCACCTAGCCCTTCAGGAGGGGGCTGAGATAAAATCTGATGAGGGCTACAGAGACATATATTACCGGGTCAGCCACCCATCATCAGTGTTCTTCACCAGGCACCGAGAAATGGGTCTGGGGTAAGAAAGCTAAAGATACATATTAGACATGTATAGTAAAATGAAATTGTGCATGTATACATGCGTGCGTGTGTGTGTATGTATTCTGCATGTGTTAATGGAGGCCAGAATGTTAAGCACCTTCCTCAATTACTTCTCTGCCTTACTTTTTGAGACAGGTTTTCTCACTGAACTCAGAGCTCACTGATTTGACTAGGCTGCTTAGCCAGGAAGTTCCAGAAACTCCTTTCTCCAGTGCTGAAATGAAGGCACATGCTGCCATGCCTAGATCCTTCCATGGGTTCTGGAATACTGAAGAACTCAGATCTGCTGCGTGGGTAGCATTTATTTTACTAACTGAGCCATCTCCCTCTCCCTCCAGTAAATGGAGCTTTGCTTTTCTCAGAATTTCCAGAAAACTCTTAGGAAAGAGCAAGTACTTTCTGATCCAATATGTCAAGATAAATGTTGATGCACTCATGGATTCTTCTAATTCTGCCCCCTAAAAACTATCTAGATTGGTAGCATGAAAAAGAACTAGAGTATTGGACAAGAAGCAGTAATAGGAAAGAAAGGTAAGCATCAACTTTAACCTGGAAGGTAAAGGATAGGGACGGGAAGTGATAGGCCTGCCGTATGCTTTGCCAAGGTGGACTTGGGAGCCATGATGAAAACATGGCAGCAGCGGCTAACACTTTTGGATAGAAAAGGGATGTGGTTCAGAAGGTCAGACCTATGAAACTTAAGTGATTCATTCACTTGCCTGTATCTTTCACAAGTTTCCACTTTTCTTATGATTGTCTACTTGTGTCTGATGCGCATGTGTGTTTAGGAATGCTCTCATGGTGCATATGCATATTCCAGCTACCCCGTTTAGTTTGTCGTGTGGATGCCTTTACCTCTGTCTCTTCGATGCTGGGGTTATAGTAGGTTTGCACACTCACTGAGTCCTCACACTTGGGATTTACAGGGGTCCTCACACTTGACTTGCAAGTGTTTTATCCATTGAAGCATCTCTTCAGATCCTCCTTTGTTTACTATTGAGTTCTGAGAAGACCTCTGTGTTGGCTTTATTCACCATGGTCATAGCTAATACCCCAGTGGACATTGTTCAATGGATGAATGAATGATTGAGCATTTCTTGAGTCTCCTAAAGTACTTTATCATGTCTGGGACAGCATGGATATTCCATTCTAGCCCGTCTCCAGTCTGTTACATACAATGTAGACATTGTGACTTAAGAAACTTTCCCATTACTCTACTTCACACAGTATATTATTACTGTGAACATTATTCTCTAAACATTCCGATGTGCTTGAATCACTCCAGGGCTTGCTTCACGGTAGCGGTCTGCGATGTGTTACCTAAGATGAGCATCTCTTGTGGTAGCCACCAGAGCATCTGTCAAGTCCCTTTCCTTGTAGCAGGAAGGAGGAAAAAGACAAGAGGCTTTGGAATTGTTCTCCTACCTAAGAGGCAGTTGGCTCTCAGGTTCAGAGCAACGGTGCTTGGCCCTATCTACGAAGCAGCTGGGGATTTGTAGACATGCAAGGGTGGCACCCTTTGCTTGACCAATTAAATCGGAATTGATGGGTGTGAGAAGGCTCTGGCTTGGACCATTTAAAAGCTCCCCAGGTACATCATCGTGTGGTCAGACTTGAAAGCTTATGAGTCTTGGTTCTTTAATTTTGCTCTAGTTAAGATCACATTAGGAAATCTTAAAAATCCCCAAGCTTATGGTACATCCCATATCAATTAAATCAAATCTCTGGAGTCCTACCAAGAGCTCTACTTTCTTCCAGCTCTCTCCACAATCCCAATGAGCAGCCAAGTGTGAAAATCAGTATGGAAGTCTATGAGACTGTGTATACACTTGATATAATGAGCTACTGTTATTTGCTCTTTGAATTCCAGTTAGTAGCACTGGCATAGAGCTTTGACTAAAACTAAATAGATGTTTAACCATCCTGTAAGGCTATGCTTTGACATAAATAAACCTTACCAGTTAATCATGCAGAGGGGACTAATTATTTTTTTTATCATGTCATGATTCCTAGGTATCAGAAATAACAGAAATAAAATTAGCCACTATTGCTTTAGTACTGGGTCTTCAGAGCAGCCTTGAGAAGCGGATAATACCATCCCAAGTTTAGAGACAAGGAAGCTGATACTTACAGAAACTAAAGAACAAGTCCAAGGTCCTTCAGGGGAAAGGGATTGGAAACAGGGCCTGGCCTATGCTCTAATGACATGAAGGTCCAGGTTCTCCTTACAACACTGGCTTCCGTTATATAATAAGAGCTGCATTGAAATATAATTTATATACCATAAAACTCACTTTGTTTAAGTGTGCAGTGATTTGTAGGAAATTTATAGCATTGTACAGCTATCACCACATCTTGCTTTAAAACATTTCCATCAGCCCTGAAAGATCCCTTGTGCCCATTTATTTGGTTGGCTTCAAAGAATGGAGGAGCAGATGCATGGAAACCTGGGTTTTATTCCCAACCCTGCCATTTATATAGTCCTCTGACCTTGAAGAATGCAGCAACCTCTCTGGGCCCCAGTTATTTTTAATTAATCACTCAGAGATAATAATTCCTGCCCGAGGAGAAAGGTCACATAAAGCGCAGGGAGGTGCACTGTCGCGCAGCGCCCGGAGAGTGGAAAGTGCTGCCGTTTTCAAATGGCTGGGAATCATTTTCACCTTCAGAGCGATATGGATCTGAAACCGAGCTCAGAGAGGCACAGTCTCACAAGCCCGGCTCTCGCTCCCTCTCCCTCACTTTTCTCCTTTCCTCATTCGCTCGCCTCAGCGATGCCTGTCTCCTGACACTCGTCGGCGAAGCCGCATTTCCTCCAGGTATCTCAGCGGGCAACAGCATACATCTCTTCTGACCGCTGGAGTGACAGTTGATATTCAAGTCAGTGTGGCATCGAGCTCTGCTATGGTGCTTCAGGGTTTTGCCGTCGCTGGCAGAAGCCTGAGGTGCCCATATGCTCCAGTAATGACTAACTGTCAGGGAGATGCATGGTGTCCTTTCAGCGGGAGAACACAAACAGATGTGGCGCACCATGGTATTTCTGGCTCCTTAATTAGCACTGTGATGGGTGACAAGGGGTCGGATCGGATGCATTCCATCAGAGCCACAGGAGAGTCAGGCCAAAGTATCGTCTTGTTGATCTGGCTCCCAAGTAAACAGCCAAATTTGTTGAGCAGCAAATGTGCTCACGGCGTATCTTTTTAAATTGTTTTTAGCTTAAATGTTTGGCTTGAGCTGGTGTGCATGTATGTGCTCTATGTATGAGTGCACAGGTATAGGACAGAGGTTGATGTCTTCCTCGGTGTCTTACTTTTTGACCCAGATCTCTTCTTGAACCTGGAGAGCTCCATGGTGGCTAAACTGACTAGCCAGAAAGCCCCAGGGATTCACCTGCCTCTGGCCCCAAGCCCTGTAACTGAAGAAGCTTATTGGCACATCAGGCTGTTGATGGGGTTTCTGGGGATCCAGACTCTGGTCCTCATGCTTACACAGCAAGCACACAACTCAGTGAGTTATGCTGCCTGTTCCCTTGGGATATTTTACTGTCTTCATAGAGCATATCCTGGACTGGTATCCCTTTGCAATAATCACTTCCTCTAGACAAGAACATCAATGCGCAGTCATTAAGTTATGAGTCTTGAATCTCTGAGTAATTTTTCCATGTCTCCCCTTCTTCACATTGTAGTATCCAGTCCTTATCTTCTACCTGTAAATGCTTACCCTTTCTACCCAGCATTCCAGCATCTTCACTTTTGGCTAATCCCCATGCAGTAAAGGGTCAAGGTCTAAATCTCACATTGAGTGGCATAGTTGGCCTCTTCACATTAAGCCTGCTCGATTTAGACTCTTCAGACGGGTGAGCATTCAGGATAAGGCTTCACCTTTGTATTTAAAGCTTCTATTCACAAGTATTTGGGAGATGTCTACTATGGATGAAATATGGGAGCCATCCTTAGGGACTAGTTAACGAATCATCTAAATACACAATGAATATGTTAGGAGGTTCCTTTCAAGCCAAGATGGTCTAGAAGTCAATCAATTGGTGATTATAGACCATTTCTAAGAGGGTCCTAATAATCCCAAGGCTAATGATACATGTGTGGTTATTTCTCCAATTAATTCCAACTCTTAGCACCTCTGCCTCAGATTGCCTTCTGATCCACACAGCTAGGCACCAGTGTGGGAGACACGAGCCTCGTCCCATTGAGCATCTGGCAGATCTCACTGTCCCCAGCCACAATGCAAAGCTGGAACAGACAGCTGCATGGGAAGGCAATGGTGATATAAATACATGTCTAATTGCACATCAATTACAATTACTTACTAGGCTGCGTTTATTTAAATGCAGTGTAATTAGAGCAAAAACCTTGATTTAATCATAACCCTATCAAACGCAGATCCCTTCCTCTTCCCCGCATTGCCGTGTGCCTTCTGTTGCCCTCCGTGCTGATGCTCAAAGAGGAGCGGAGGAGGCAGAATTCATTCAGGGCACAGGCCCTCACAGAGTATTCTCTCCTCCTCCCGGACCTCTGCTCAGGGGCTGCAGAGCAGTTCACTCTGCCCTCTGCTCTAACAGTTCCTGATGAGGGGGACTGATTAGCTAGAGTGACTTATTAGAAGTATAACTCATCCCTGATGGCAGGCTTCATAACCCAGGCGCCCAAGATTAGTAAGGACATTACATAGGTTCAGCCTCCAGAGATAAATTACTTCTTGGAATGGACCCTCTCCGAGGGCCTATGGCTTATTTCTTATCACTGTTGATGGGACCAGACTTGACATTGCTGCAAAGGGGTGGACAGCAGGCAGGCACACTGTCTTTCACAGTTAGCTCCAGGCTATATCTTTGTTCATCTCCCACTTTCTTTCATTAGCTCTTGCCTTTCCTGTCCCTGCCTCCCAAGAGACCGAAATGACATCTCTGTGTGTTTGAAAAGAGGATGCCCTTTCTCGGTCCAGGCATAAAAGCATTGCTCTGCTGAACCCCTAACAATGAAAATCTCGAATTTTGTTGCTTGATTTCTTTTCTCCCCTCCCCAATGACTGTGTCTATGACTTCTGGAAAGCAAAGTAGAAATAGACCTTATGCCTGTTTCATGGAATGGATAACTGAGAGTTGGATCTAAAAGAGGGAAGAGCTGACACATATTCATGTGAGACAGTTGTGTGATTCTTGGCTAATCTCCTGGTTCACATAGGTGATCCTCATACTTCCTGTCAGACAGAAGGTGGACATCTTTTTAGAGCCTTGATATTACAATAACGTGCATTGAGTTTTGATTCTGTGACCATTGTTTCCTTATTATCCTTTATAGCGGAATATGAAGTAGTCAACACTGTCATTTCAATTATCTAGATTAGAAAATAGATAGGCAAAGGACTTAGTAATGTTGGCTTGAAATTACGAAGGTAATCTTGAGATGATCACTAATGTCTGTGGAATGAAGACATTACCTTAGACACCATATATGTATACACACAGACAGACAGACAGACACACATATATAAAAATATAAATATATATCCCAGACAGACATCATGGTGGAGACTTCAGTCATTTCCCAGTTTTATGTCTATTGCCAGCTCCTAGGCACATCACATATTCACTGCCTCTTCAACCCGCTCCCATTCCTGTCCCCCATGGCTGGCACATGGACCTCAGCACTGTTTACTCTCCGTTGACTCCTTCAGTTGCTGTCTGCATTAGTGCTCTTCCTCTATCCTTACTCATCAGCAGAGGTGAACTGAAAAGAGGCAAATTCCTTGCCACTGCTGACACTAACCCTCTAACTGCTCTAACTGCTCCCCACCCTTCCCCTCCTCTTGTGATTCTCCTCCCACTCCTTCTGACTGCTGCTCAAGCTGCTCACTGTACATCTTTGCTCTGGTCTCTGACCTCCTTTTATTTCCTATCCCAAAATATATGCTTTGTATGTATTTTTCCCCTCTGGTTGGACTCCTCTGAAGTTTTTCCTATCTTCCTTTGTCCAGTTAACTCTCTCCCGTCCTTAAATCTCAACTCTAAAAATGCCTTTCTCTCGGAGACCTTTCCTGACTCTTCCCGAGAAATCAGATCTCCTGTGACACACTTAGAGGCTCACTCTTTATGCTCTCCTCTAACTACTTCACTCCACTCTGGCTCCCTGGTGGACTCTGAGATGGAGAGGCAAGAGCATCGCTGGCAGCACCTAGAAGGGGTTCGGTCAATACTGACGGACGTGATGAGTGAACACACTCAATTTAGAAGTCACTTCTCCGTTTCCTCATGTCTGTCTTCCTCTTTACAACTCCTTTACCACATCCCACACCTGAGCTTCTTTGTTCCCAAATGTTTTTCTTGTCAGTGAAGCAGTGAACTCTTGCTTTTATTGTGAGCCCTTGTCAGAGTTCCCTTCTTTCCAGAATCGTCTATACACTTTCCCTTTTTGGTCTGACCAGTTAATACCTTACAGTCACTACACAGTCTAGGGTCCTACTTTGGCAGATAGTATATAAGCCTTTGGTGTTATTCAGTCTCCACAGCATAATCTCCCAGTATGGAGACATGGTGTTTAGTAGAATATGAATGGACAATGGGAAAAATACTCAGTATAAAAATATGGATAAGTAATCACTAGATGCTGCATGGTAGATTGAAGAAAATGATTTAGAAACCAGGCTTGTCAGAAATTCTCTTATACTTCAATATAGTGGGGCTGTAGACAAAATCCCAGCTCACCAACCCCAAGCAATATTCCCAGCCTATTATGTTAATGACAAGTTTCTAGGCACTTGGTATTCCACACATACCAGCATCATCATGCTGCATTTTAAGAGTTTATTTCTTGGGTAAAGATCAGAGTTACAGTTTCAGATTACAGAGCAATCATAAGCAAAAGTGATAGTAGGAGAAAGGTGGTATGTGCCACAAAACTGGAAAATTTGAATGGCGTAGGGAGATGCTAAGTCTCTGGAGATAGAATGAATGAGGAGTGTGTGTGTGTGTCTGTGTCTGTCTGTGTACACATGTATACAAGCATATGAAGTAGGGTGTGCAAGACTAATCTGAAATACAATTACATACAGACTGCAAGCTGTTTAGCACCCCTTAAGACCTCCTATATTTGATTTGTTAAGCAATTATGAAATCTTGTAAAAGAATCAGAACCTCAGGAAGACTAGTGTCTTCCCTACTTCCACAGAGCTTCCTGGTGCTATGACCAAGATTCCATACTAGGCTCAACCCCTCCTAAATTTATTGCTCTTCTGCTGTCAAATTAGTGAAAGAGTACTTGAAGGTGTGTGGCAAAGAGAGAGGCTACTGCTAATCATTGTGCTGGAGAATGTGAAAAGAGCAAGTAAGTGAGTCTAGTTGTGGCCAACACACAGTGGAAGTTTCTAGCACTGGTCACCCAGAAGGACAAAAGTGGTGTTCAGCATATCCCAGGCCAATCTGGTCCTACCAGGAATAATCAGAGGCATTTATATGTATGTAAGGAACACACATAGATAAAACTTGAATACCTGTGTGGCAAGAAGGTAATGTGGGATGTCCTTCTGTATATGTGTTGCTCTTATTGGTTAGTGAATAAAGCTGCTTTGGTCTATGGCAGAGCAGAATATAACCAGGATGGAAAAGATAAAAAAAAAAAGAGAGAGAGTGGGCGGAGTCAAAGAGACCATGTAGCTGCTGAAGAAGACAGATGCCTGGAACTTTACCCAGTAAGCCACAGCATTGTGGCGATGCACAGATTAATAGAATTGGGTTAAATTAAGATATAAGAGCTAGCTAGAAATACACTTGAGTCATTGGCCAAACCGTGTTGTAATTAATAGAGTTTCGTGTGATTATTCATGTCTGGATGGGCAGGAAACTAAAGCTTAGTCTCTCTTCCTACAAAATAGGCTGAAAAAGTCAGCAGGATGGAACCAAAGGTGCAAATCATCTTTCTTTTCACAAACGGTATGAAGGGGAAGGGTTTGTAGCCCCTTCTAATAAATGCATTTCCCTTAAGGGCCATTGTTTTAGAAATCCACACTATTTGAAATGAGGCCTTTTAGGTTTAAATATTACTTCCACCAAAGATTTTTGTTTCAAGCTAAACACTGAGCAATTCCAGACAGGTTCCATCTCATGGTGTTGCCACAAGAGACTCAGACATCTGCAGCAGATATGAGGAAATCAGTTAGAAACAAACCATAAAGTGATCTGGCACTGAGCACAGAGCATATGAGAACATAGGGCCTGAAGACAACAAACACTTTCCAGTCAACCATACTGGATTCTGAGTTCCATCTCCAGCTCTTACTAGCTGTCTGCTCTTGTGCAATGCATGACACTTTCTGGGCTCTGTTTTACTGTGTATAAAATGGGATGAATAGGCATGGGAACATAAGCCATAAAATTAAATCTGGGATGAAAGAAATTTGAATCTACTGCTGGGCTTTTACTGGGGCTGGTCTGATATTCTCCAAAACTCACTCACTCTCTCTCTCTCTCTCTCTCTCTCTCTCTCTCTCTCTCTCTCTCTC
>JABTXL010000003.1:3649574-3677301 GCA_025134845.1 Neodon shergylaensis | reverse complement strand
TCTCTCTCTCTCTCTCTCTCTCTCTCTCTCTCTCTCTCTCTCTCTCTTTCTGTGTGTGTGTGTGAGAGAGAGAGAGAGAAAGAGAGAGAGAGAGCAGTAGTTTAGAGGCTGAATATCTCAAAATCCTTATAAAGCAGTCACTCAACAACAAGGAAAATGGCTCAGGCAATTATGCCTCTCTGAGCCTAAGTTTTGCATCTTTATAGGAAAGAGAATGAGACCACCCCCACGTCATGTTTCTAGAATTGGAGGAAGCGATGGTATAACGGTTGAGAATAGAGTCTAGCACAGACAAGATCTCAGTGCACTGGCATTGTTATTATTAATCATCAGAGCTCTACCAGGGAGACAGTATTCCTTCATTCTCTTTGTGCCAGCAATATGGTTTTTCTCTCTCTGTTCTGGCATATTTTTTATATTCATATAAAGAACAGTCTCTCCCTTAATTTTCACTATCTGTCATATTATATTTTTCTAACTATATGAATCTCATTCTCCTGTTTATATGCATATAACTGTGCACAAAATATGTGTATATGTATATATATATGTATATGTATACTTGCATAATTTCTTCCGCTTATTCAACCAGCTTAGAAGAGTAAGAGCTAAATGCAGCTGTAAAGCACAGAAGATGTTCATTAGGCCCTGATTTATAAATGTTTTAGAGTAACATCCAAGCATGGTGACATTACATGACTACAAATTCAGCTCCGGTACTGGAACCTTCAGCAGGTCTTTTTTGACAAACAATTCTGAAGAACTTAATGTTTGATAGCCTCCTAATTACAAATTTTTCTTTTCGTGTCTCTCTCTTTGTCTCTGTCTCTCCCTCCTTTCCTCTCCCCCCCCCGTATGTGTGAGTATGTGTGTGTATCGACTCTCATCTGTTTGGATGAACACACACTTCTATGTTTATGAAAATGTTAGTGAACCAGTCACCTCTAGCCAGAAATATCAGTTCTCTGCTATGTCTCTGTAGGCAGAGAGCTACAACAAGGTAGATGGGTATGAGGAAGCCCTACATTCCCTGTTTCCTCACCTTTTAGCTACCCTTATGTCCAGGATGTAGGGATGTTCATCTTATTCCTGCCCTTGATGGCAGTGTGATGCTAATAGATGATATTAATTTTTAGAATTATTTTCTTCATGTGTCTGTATAGATGATTTTAATTGGCTTTGGATGCCATATGAAAGTACTGAATCTCTGAAAACTGGTATTAAAATGATTGTGTGTAAACAGAGACTGATCTTTAGTTTCCCAGTCACCCAGACCCAAATAATCACATAGAAATTATATTAACTGCAACACTGCTTAGCTAATTAGCTCAGGCTTCTTATTAACTAACTTTTACATCTTAAATTAACACATTTCTATTCATCTGTATATTGCCATGAGGCTGTGGTCTACCAGGAAGCTTCTGGATGTCTGTCTCCTTCAGCAGCTACGTGGTGTCTCCCTGTCTCTACTCTCTACTCTCTCTCTCTCTCTCTCTGTTCTCATTTCTTATCTGGATTTATTCTGCCCTGCCATAAGCTGAAGCAGCTTGTTTGTTAACCAATGTTAATAAAACATATTCATAGTGTATAGAGGGGAATCCCACATCACCTCTTCTTTTCTGTCTAAATAAAATGTAAAGTTTTAACATTAACATAGTTAAATTACATATAACAAAAAAGGTATCAAGCAAGAACCACACATACAATATTTAGTTTATTTGTGTCTGGAAAATTTCATATTTATTATCTTTCATCATAATTAAGGAAAACTATAACTATCTGTCTTCAACTCTTCAAAGACCCCAGAAGGATATAATACTACCTAAGTAAAGAAGAAGTACATTGTAAGCAACTTCTGAAAGTTCTACAATTGGCAGAGATATCTTGCTGCCTAGACAGTCACAAAAACTTATTCTGTTGTGTTGGGGCATCCATCTTCAACCTACAGTCCCATATTATCTGGCAGACTTCACCATAGAAGCAGGAAATTTGAAGATCTGTAAGCTAGATTATAGTTCCTGCTGTCAGAGAGTTCAAGGTCAAGCAGTAACAAGTTATGCTTTTGATATAATTAGCTAATTACTCTCTGATCAAAAGACTGTGTCAAAGATAGGGTTACTTCTTTGTTAGAAAATATTCATATAAGAAATGAAGCACTAGGAGGTTTGTAAATTATTTCAACAATAGGGAGGCTTCAGAGCTAAAGTATCAGTGCTCAAAATCTGACGTTAATAGTGACTATCAATATGACTTAAACTTTTACTTTTCTCAGTTTCCCCACTGATGTAACTGTGCACCAAAATTAGTTATTTATATATTTACATATTTATACTTATAAAATATGTATGCTTTGTATTTTTAGAATGTTAATTGAATAAATAGAATTTTAGAATTCTATTTATATATTCTAGAATTCAGCATGAGAATCAGATGGAATAACTCTCACATCAAGCTCTTAGTAACATGTGAGGACAGAGCAAATCCACTAAAAACAGTCATTGGTTTTCCTTTATTGGTGACATTTATATGCTACACAAATCCCTGAGTGAAGACTAAAATATCTGAAATGGCCAATTCCAAAGTATCCATGCATACTCATGGATGAACTCTCAAGTTGATACAAGGTCAAACCAGCCATGTGGTCACTAGATAATACACAAAATATGTACCTTTCAATACATGAGTAGATAATATAAATCAGGTCAAATCTTGATATCCAGGCACTGAATATACAGCAATTAAGTCTATTCATTGCTTTTGATTCACTAAAAAATGAGACTTATAATCTTCCTTTATCTCCTTTATATTAGTATATTCTTACTCAGTTCCCAGGTCTGTAGGCAGATACTGCATATTTTATTATACATATCTAGGGCACTCGGTTTTCTCATTTTGACAGTGGATTAAGAGTAGTATATTTTGTGGTATTCTGTAATATTCCGTTTTCTCATTTTATGTATTTGGATCAACAGCAGTATGCTCTCTACACATGTTTAGGGTTAAATAAGATAAACAATTCATGTCAATATAGAATCAGAGTCTCTACATGGAATGAGTGATTTAAAATGCCCTTTAGGTAAACAGGTCCTTGATGAAGTACACTCTGTAGAAGATCAACATATATGGAAAACAGAAGAATTTAAGTCCCAAAGCTTAGCACTAGATTACTAATCAGGTACTGTGGATGGTGTGAATCAATGTGTTTATAGGATTAGTTGAAAACTGTATATTCATAAAGCTAAATGCATGCCAGGAACTTGCATATTCTCATTCGAAAGTGAATGTTCTTTGTACCTTTTTGACCACAGCCTTCACTGACTGTTAAGATTATGGAATGGCCAGAAGAAGAAAGCACAAGGTAGAATGGGAAATGCAGTGTATGAGAAAAAGGGTTCTCATCATGATAGGGTCAGGCATTGTAAATGGAAAGGTGTACAGTAGCTGAAGGATGCAGGAAACGTCATGGAAGGACCAATAAATGATTGGCCCACATGTTGACTATGGGTAAATGAGCAGTTAAGGGGAAAGCATGTGCTCCCATCCAGCAGGAAGTGAATTACTCTTACCCACTAGTCAGAGCTTTGAAAACAATTAAAGATAGATTCCAAGACTATTAATGGACTGCTCATGTGGATATATGGGCACTATGCAATGATAGATCATGCCATAGATAAATACTGGAGCTGCAGAGGCACACAGAGGCTAGGGATGAATTATTCCCACAAATAAATATTGCTCATAGATATTTCAGATGCTTCTCTGTTTATGAACATTTGACATTCACCCCTAAGGAATTGCATATTTTCTCATCAAAAGCAAAAGTGCTCATGAAACTGTTGAGTACACATCTGATTAAAGCTCTACACAGTCACTACAACTATGACTTGAGCTGGAGCTCTGAGCCCTCAGGGCCTAAAGCACGTCTCATTTATGGCATGGCTGGGAAGTCACAGTAATAGCTGCTGGAGGAAGCCCCCATCACTGCTTGTTAGTCAGCTCAGTTCTCTTTGAAAAGTCCCCATTGTCCCTGTCTGAGATAAGTGGAGAAGACACCATCTACTCCTTGAGACAAAGGGCTGTTGGGGTAGGCATTGATAAGTGTCCCTGTCATAAATGTACCTGTCACTGTATTGCAGTATTCCCCTTCTGAATGGCTAGCACTTCACATTTTAACTCTGGAAAGCTCCATGGAATCGTGAGCATGTCACAATCACAACAGTAAGAGTATGATGGTAACACTATAAAATGGTATAAGGAGGAAAATACATGGACTTTCTAGCCCAATGGGTGAGACAGAAGGACCCTAAAGCACAGGGTTGATTTTCCTTAGCCTTGAAAGAGGAGATAAGCTTATCTCTTTCTAAGACTTGTCCTGGCTATTATTTTGCAATTCAAAATTATTTCTAGAATACATAAACTATTTAACCTCCTGCCTGATATATGGCCAGAGAAGAGGAGCCCCACCCATTTCCCTCCTTCCCAGGGTTTGGAATGTACACACAACGTTTTGCTACTCAGGTGACACAGCTTTGTGGGCCCACAAGCCAGAGTGTCTATGCAAGAGACAGCTACTGCTACATTGTGACTCTTTATAGGAAAGAAGATTCTCTATTGCACAGATCTATTTGATACTTGAAAAAAAAGTCCCGTCCAAGGGAGATCATATGAGTTTTGAGCTCTAAATTGAAGTCTAAAGAAATAGTGAACAACATGTTGGTTTCTAACTATCATTATTATTATTGCTATTATTATTATATTGTATATTATCATTACTTGTTTTGATGCATGTGAAAAACCTTGAGTTAGTTTTGTTTTTGAACCTACTAAAAATGTATTGAGGACTCAATGTACTCAGGAACCGTGCTAACTACACTTTTCATTTGTTTATATCATACCGTCAAAAACCTTACGAATTAACATGCTTCTTATACTCCTTTTCCATAGTTGCGAAAATAGATTTACAGAATTCACAGTGTTTGGATGTGGCAATTGGTGTTAGAACTCAGAGTAAATCCAGATCCAATATACCCTAGAGTTTGCCTGCATACTGTTACATTGAATGTCTCTATCAATATCAAACTGATTAAAGCCTTCAGTCTCATTTTAACTCCCAAAACTGTGACTCTCCTTTTCATATTTCATGGAAAGAGCATTTCAGAAAATGATCAGTCATTGCCGTATATATTAGTGGAGTACTGAACAAATGATGGTTCCAGGAGCCCACCAGGTGCCAGATGCCAAGAGTTACAGTGGGCCCTCAACAATCCAGGCCAGATCTTACAGTACTCTGATATGGACATCTGGGGAGACATCTCATGTAGGCAGCTACCTACTCTGCCGTCAGTCAGCGGTAGTGGCTGGATAAGAAGTGGCAAAAGCCATGATGCTCTTTGGGTAATCTGAAACTGTTCCATGCTTTCTCATTTATTTCCTTCCTCCGTTTCATTACCACAGTAGAAATACTTGCTCTCCTTGGAGCAGGGGCTTGTTTATTTGCGCCCTATAGAATCCCCAGAACGTCTAGCAGTGTTCATGCCCAGTGGGAATTATGTAAGTGGCTATAGAGAGAACAGTGAATGAACAGAACAATGACCCCTGATACAGCACTTTAGATCATCTCCCTCAAATTTAGAAGTTGCTCACAGATATGCTAGTTCACATGATATACACTCGCAGTCCCAAGAGATGGCTAAACAGGGCTCTTGATTTCATGGAAGAGGAATCAGAGAAAGCAAAGTGTTTATTTGAATTATCCAAAGTCAAACATGCAATATTCCAATCCTTTTGACTAGAGCCCCTCATTTTAGATCATAGCACATTGCACATGAAGCTGTATTGCATTTGGGAGGCACTAAACCCAGTGTTTCAGAAACATAGGTCCACGGCAAAGGAAATAAGAGCAGGGAGAATCCATCTCTGCCTTCTCAGTTCCATGATGGTCTGAGGAAAAAAATGTTGAGTGCAAATGCTGGAAGTGAATTATAAGTTTACACAAACTGTATTTAGTCTTCTTGACTCAAAGTGATTAAGAGACTCCCATGTCTCCAGAACTAATCACTGTATTTCCTTCCCAGGGTACAATTTTCCCTTATCTACTAAAGCCTTACTTCACAGCAAAACATAACTCAATAGCATGCAGTCCTCCATGGCATCTGAGCCTCCCTTTCCTCTGGCCCTCATCCGAGGGATCAGAGTGAACTTTCAGATGACCCAGGTTCAAACCCCAGGGCAGCCTCTTTGTGTGTGGCCTGAGTATGCCTCGGCCCTCCCTGTGTCAGCAGAGATTTGATGAGGAAGTGTGTATTATATCCCACATGTCTGGCAGCTCTTGGCTGTTATGACTGATATTGTAGCCTTTGTCTCAGCCATCTTTTCTTCTCCTAGGACTGTGCTCTGAGAATCATCACAGTGGACTCAGTCCCTTTTCTTTCATTCCTTTCTACGTTCTTAATACTTAATTTCCTTTTCTGGGAACTTTGAATATGAAGAGACCATTCTCCTTCTCATAACTGAGCTGTAACTCAAAATGAACATAGCATTAGAAAAATCCAAAGAGCTGTCTTGATGAAGGACAGCAGATATTTTATAATGGCATTATCGGTGACTACATATCGCTTTCTAATATCTCATTAGACCCATGCTCCAAATGCCACCCACCTATGACCTAAGCACTGCTTCTTACATGTCAGTACGACAGTGCTCACAGTCTCAAAGAATGACTACAAGACTCAGGATGAAAGAACAGGGTTGTGTTAACCCAGCAGTTATGCACTTTGTACATCTCATATATATCATGATATATATATATATGCTTATTTATCATTAACCATAGAAAATGTTCTGCTAGATACAAATGAAGGTGAATCTACAATAAACAGAATGTTCTCTTTGCTTTCAATAAATTTACTGTGGAAATAGTTTTATTGTAGAGAAAAAGTACACAGAGTATTACATGACCCAATACTTCTACAGTAGGACTCTGCTTATTTCACTATGTGGCCACGATAATAGACTGCAAGCCGGGAAAGTTTCCCACAGTAGAAGATGCCAGAAGAGCGTTTAGGTGAGACCAAACAATACCACCTCATTAAATAAAATCTGCAAAGGATTGGATAAGAGGCAGTAATCTCTCTGGAGACAATTATGTGTGTGTGTGTGTGTGTGTTGTGTGTGTGTGTGTGTGTGTGTGTGGTGGTCGAGTAGTGCCTTTTAGGAGAACAAGGAACAAGGGAAGCAGGGACCGTACCATAAAACACAAGCACTCCATGCTCCATGGGTTAAAGCTTTATCCTTTTATGGTGGAGAGCAGGGGGATTCTGTAGCATCACAATTAGTTACAATTATAGATGTCCCTGCATTTCTACGCCGCCCTCATTTTCCTGCGCTCATGTCAGCCACGGTCTAACACCTCCTTCAAGACCACGCTGAAAGTGCTGGCACTTCAATTTTCCTCTCACCACAAACTGGCATTATGCTAACTCTACATTTTACAAATCAACTCCCTCACTAGGTAAGTGAGAATAACTTTTCGAATTTCTGTGGGACCCGTTTACAGTCACTGGACAAGGGGATGAGGGGTTTTGAGTGTATGAAGCAAGAGTCAAAACAGTTTGAGAACCTAAAGTCGAGTGTAGGTTTACATGGGGTATCTTCAATTGCACTTTCAGTAATTGGCCCTGCTGGCTTAGTGCAGTCTATTGTGCCGCACTTGAAGTGCAACTGTCTCATGTAAGTGAAACTGTGAAAGGAGCTACAACTTTACGTTTAGAGTGACACAGATAAACACGCATGAACTAGGTAGATTGTGGTGCTAGGTATTTTCAGCATAATCTTACTATTTATGTCACGGGTTAAACATAAAGTCAGCCAAAGGAAACCAACCCATAATGGTATAAAGCCTTGGGCAATTAGCAAGTGTAATTTTAAACAAGGGAAATGCAAAGGCTTATGCTTAAAGATCTAAGGTACAGATTCATCTCCTCTGATGCAAATTCACAACTTTGCTGGGAAGATCACATGTTCAGGACCTAGTGACTGTAGACCATGTAAAGTAGCGAAGCGAGGGGATGAGAGCTACTCTAGACAGCTGACCACGCATGCTGCTTTATTTTGTTTTTGCTTCAATTGTATCTAATAAATGTCTCTCTCTGGGCTGTGATATCGGCAACATTATGCAAAAGAATTTGTGGAGGTTTTGCAGTTTGCTAAAATGAAGCCATATCAATGTGCAGATAATTGTGTGTGGCGAAAAATGGAGATCAGGATATAGCATGAGAATGAGGAATAGCTGGTGAGGCTGAACAGACACACACACACACACACACACAACACACACACCCCTCACATTGACAGGGTTAGGCATAAGACGGTGATGAATTTGTTCAGTGGATCAGAAGAAAGGCTGCAAACACTGTGTGTTGCTCCAGTGTGGCACTAACTGCGGGGCACAACACCTCCACATATCAAACATGGTCATAACCCACTAGGAAACCTTTATGACCTTCCTTCAAAGCACCATACCAACAGAGTCCTTTTAAGTTTAGTGTCTAGAAACATAGAGTCCACCTCCACACTTTGTTATGGCCAAGGCTATATGTCCAAGGAGCAGAGAATTGGGTGTGTTTTAAAATCTTGTGTAAGTTCATGCTTGACTAACGCAGAGGTGTAGAAGAGCCATGATAGGGGTGTTTCAAAGAGATGAGGCTATCTACATTCACATCAAATCAATTCTCTTTCACCCATGACTTCGTTAAAGAGATACAAGCTCCATTATGTGACCCTGATTTGTACCTGGGCTCATATCCAATCAAACCAATTTAACGGGGGGAGGGGGGGGAGGAGAGAAGAGAGAAAAAGTGGAGCCTGTGAACCATTAATTTATATGGGTGGGATAACATAAATAATGAAACAGATGCAGAAAATGCATGTTGGGAGAATAGAAGGCAATCTCAGAATACAAAAAGAATTTAATAACCCACACCAATAAGACTGGAAGAAGGGGGCATATGCACTGTGGCTCATAGCTCAAGAGATTCCAAAGGCAAGAGCTGTAGATCACACAGCCTCAAGGACCCAGCAAAGGCATCATTTGAAAGAATTCACAGGGCATTTTTATACGAGCTGTCAACTACCTTGGCGGTAGGATGATAAATGTTGCTGAATTTGAGTTAGACTAAATCTATGAAAGAATATTTAAAGGACTATGGACGTCTGTAACAGTCAGTTGACCAACTCCACACCAGAGAAATAAGAGAGGTGTGTCAGGGAAAAACTGGCATGAGACTGAAGAATGCAGGCACAGTTACTCAAAATTCACCCACTAGGCAGGATCCTGAGGCCCCTAACACACACCAGACTCCAGCCTTAGGTCTGGCCTCTACTCTTTCTTTCAGTCTGGAACACCGTTAGATCAGTGATGGCAGGCACCTTTGGAGCTTTAGTGTCCTTTCTTTGAAATGAATCTACAGATGACTTAACCTAAGATGTAACACTGAAGGAGACTAGCATTCTACGTGATTAAGGAAGATCTCAGGTGTAGCACAAGAGCTGGGAGAAATACATTTCAGGGGATGTCAATTTAGATCTTGTAGCTCTGATATGCAGGCAGAGCCTAAGGACAACACAAATACTCCAAGTAATAGTCATAGCGATAGTAACAGCAAAAGCAATAATAATAACAACCTTACATCCTACCTTCACTATGAAAACCCTTGCAAAGATAGCCATGTGTCAGGCCCCATAGTAAGTACTTCACAGACTTTATCACAGCTGAAAAAGGTCTACATGCATCTTCAGAGTGCCTTCTGTACTCTGCAGCTATATTAACGGGTTTCCCACTTTTTCAGAGAATTTACTAAAAAAAAGCATTTTTGGGGACTTTGACAGCACAGACTGATTATCTGGACTTATGTCAATGGAGCTGAGAAATAGGCCATTCACCTGCTCTAAGTCTTCTCTTTGAGACTAGGCAGAGTTTCCTTCTTCCACAGTTTCCTCCAGGCAGAATTTCCCTTTTCCAAGGCTTCTGCTAGGCAGAATTTCTCTCTCCCACAGCTCTGCTAGGCAGAGATTCCTCTCCCATCCACTACAGTCATTCACCCTGGCTCAGAGAAACCCCATCTAACACACAGATAGCCATGAGCGACACAGAGTTTATTCATATCTACATTTTGATAATATGAGCTTCTTGGTTAAATTGTCAACAGATCAGGAGGGGGAGAGAACTAATTTATAGCCACTAATTTCGAGTGCTTCCTATGGACTGAGTGATATCCTACTTTGTACTCTCAGTCTGCAAGAGAGGAATTTGAGGCTTGAAGAATTTAAGTCACACATTGAAGGTAGAGTAACAAGTGAGAGGTACAGGCAAGACTTAAACTCTTTACAATTCTCTACTTGCCTCAGAAAGAATACTTAAAATTGAACCCATAGTCAGTCAAAGTCTCTCTACAATAAGAAAGAGAGAGAGGGAGGAAGAGGGAGAGAGAGAGCAAGAGAGGGAGAGAGAGAGAGAGAGAGAGAGAAAGAGAGAGAGAGAGAACCAGAAACAAAACCACCAAATCCTTTTGACATTTAAACATGGCTTGTATGACATTGCGGGTGGAAGGTATGCATGTGCTTGCATGAGCAGACGTGTCTCAGGAGCCTGGACATTTATTTCAGACACATCTCAATAAGATAGATGGAGAGTAAGAGAGGGGAGGAAGAAAAAAAAGCATCTGATAAATAAGAGAGTGGGAGAAACCACAAAGAAAGGAGATGCAGTGAGACTGTGGCTTTGGTCTATTTGGGATGAAACTAGCATGCTAATGGTTTCTCCCTGCAGGGGATGCATCTGATGTATAGAGATTACAATTTCATCAAAGCTGGCATTGGATCTGATCTTTCAATTTCCCCAGTTGACTGCAGAAACAACACTGGAAATTTCCAAGCTAGGTTTTATTTTGCTTTTAAGTTGTGTATATAGATAAATTATGGGTTCTTTTAATACCATTGGTTTGAAAAGATAATGTATATTCTTGGCAACTCAGCAGCGAGTTGTAGCTAGTTGTGAATAAGGATTGTAATATAGACCTTGTTCCCATGGCCAGGAGGGATGGCTCAGCCATTAAAGGCTAGGCTCACAACCAAAAATATAAGAGCTTGTTCCCATACCTACTCTTAATATATATGCGGTTTCACTGTTAATTTCCATTCAGTTAGACATCCTGAAGTGTTTTAGCCAGGATATATCAGTTGTGGAAAGTAAATTAGGGGTGCTGTTTTCATTCCTCTTTTCCCTTTCCTTCACTTCTTTCTTCTCCTCGCTCTGCTCTTCCTTCTCTGCACTTCATTTTTCCTCTTTCCTCCTCCTCTTCCTCGTTCTCTTCCTTCTCCTCATTTTCCTTCTTCTATATCTGTAGAATGAAAAAAGGAAAGAAAACAGCATCCTCAGGTCCATCATCTTTTGCAACATCCGTCTTTCAGCTACAGGACCCAGGACTTCAAAGAGAATATCCACGTGACTCCATATTAAAGACAATATGACTTAACCTTAACCTGCTAGCCAGACAAGTGCTCCAATATGGGAAGCCAAAACAAGTCCAAGTAAACATCTAAATGTCCCATTAGAAGTGATATTGCTGGGACTAAATCACTATTAGTGATGAGATCAGCATCTCCTTGCTCCTGCCATCCTCCCATGGGCTCTTGTGAGAGAAGCTGCCCTCCTTAATGTCTAGTTCCTCATCAGTTCCCTCCTACCCACTCTCTCCACCACACCACTCTTAACCAAATTCAGGAATGAGTAACTGCATCAATGCCTCAGAACAAAGGCAAATTGGTTGATTCTTTGGTCTGTCTTGATGTTCTTACTTTGGTATCACCTCTGGACCCACTGGGTAATCTTTGTCTTGATGCTTTTCATACCAATAAACTGACCTGACCTTCTCCCATACCTGAGATCTGGGCTCCTAGAACTTCTTTAATTAACTTCAAACTCCATTCCCACAAAAAACAGTTTGGGCACATGTATTTTGCTTTTCTACATTATTCGTAAGGGGAAAATGTAATTGTCTGAACTGATTGATCTGAATAATAATAAAATGGTGTATTTAAATTTAAACCCTATTTATAAGATTTTCACACCTGATGCTACAGAAAGCTCTGTGATAGTCATATCCCTGTCTTCCTCCTTCAGATGAGAAAATGGGTTGTGTTGTAAATGGATTTCTCTAATTCATATTAATCAACACGGACCTATCTAAAACATATAGAGCAAATTTCAAAGCTGTGGGGCAGTTCAGCACATTGTGGGCTCTGTTAAAAATGGGCAATGATTAGATCTCTGGGAATGACTAATCACTCGCTTTAATCACAAAGAGAGCCTATGAAGTTGCAAAACCTCCTCTTATATTCTTCTCCTTAATATATTTTAAATAAAAAGATGGCAATCTTTCATTTCTTAAGATGGGAAAAAGAATCCTAAACTAACATTCATATTTGACTAAAACCACTCCATTGAGAAAAGTAAAACTCAAGTCTGGGTCTTGAATTCTAGATCATGCCCTCCCCATTCATGAATTTATACAGAGCATAACTATAATTACGGAGACCGTAAGTCTGTTTACCCTAATTGCAGAGAAAATAGAAAAGCAGATAGACCTACTCTCCACAGCAGCTGTCAGTCAATAACTGTATGAACAGCGAGCCTTATTCATTTAATTTTCACTACTATAGTGTTCAATTGGCCCACCTCGCTGTCCATACAGAGCAGGTATGAAGACACTCATCTCAAACATGAATTTACCATGAAGCTTACCTCATTCCCTCTGCCTATCACCAGCCTCCAGCCTCAGTCCGTGGAGCCAGGCATTTCTCATTAGAGACGGGTCTGGCATTTGTCTTTGTGGATACGTTCTTAAAGCTCCAATTTGCTGTCAAACCCTAGGTCTCCACAGGTGGGAACTGATGAAAAGCATTTTGCACCGGTCTCCTTTCAAACATAAAGTTTTCATCTCCACAGGAGCAATTAATTTTCCCTGTTTAAAGTGACAGCGGAAACCCTTATCTTTGCTTTTCATTCCGAGCGCTCTGGGGACTACAGTTTGAGACCAAAGGCATGTTGATCTTTCACGCTTCCCTACTGGGCCGCATGAGTTGATTTCTGAATAAAATCCTCAGAATTCTATTAACGAGTTAGAAATCTGGCTAGTTACCATTGAGTACCACAAGATTATAAGGCATGATAATGCAATTTTTAAAGAACCCACTTTGAACGGCGTTTTCAAAGGTATTTGAAAGATCTCCACCCCACAGTGCTTAATAATGTCAACTTTTCCTCCCTGGCATGGTACAAATGTTTGTGTCTCCCACCCCAAACGTTCGTATATTGAAATCCTAACCTTCAATTTGGTGATATTTGAAAAGTGATTAAGTCTTGAGGCTGGGACTGTCTTGGCTCAGGTCAGTGTCTTTGAAAGGGAGAGTACGCAAATATCGTTTACTCTTCCTTCACGCAGGCACGAAAAGCTTTTATGTATGGTTTGGAAGTGTGGGCAGCTCTGCTGCCATCTTGACTTTAGGCTTCCCTGTCTCCAGAGTTCCGAGAAGCTGCTGTGTGTTCTTTACAAACGACCTAGCTTATGACATTTTGTTGTAGCTCTTCAAGCAAACAGTGATACTTTTTCCACGAGGGGTAATTTCTTGTCTCCATCATGATAAGAAATGAAAACTGGGATTATAAATGCATTTGCCTTTATTATCTTATAATAAGAGCAGATATGGAGGAAAGAAGAAGAATTGGAAGTCCTGGGTGTAGGACTTGACTCCATTGCTTACTAAGCTAATAGATCATTTATCCTTTGGGTTCTCAGTTTTCTGTTCTCTACAGTGGGTGCCTGGCTCCTCCTCATCACGTGACAGATGCATGGTGAGGTCAGCTCAGACCATTCCACTCGCAATTGTTTGTTTTGAAGCCCAGTGACAATTACATAGATGGCTTCCTTAAAATAAAATGCCATTGTGGAGAACCACAATTTGGCTGATATTTGCCAATCCATCTGAAACGGTATTGTAGTCGTCATAGACAATACTTAAATGAAAGGGAAAAATATAGGAAACCGAAAGTAGGCAGTAAGGATTTTAGAAAAGCCATGACATTATGAGTTTTCAACTTCAGTTTCCCTATGTGAAAAATGGTAAAAATGACTGTTGTAGGTTTTTAATGAAACAAACGCACACACACACACACACACACGCACACACTGGTGAATGTAACTGGCACACAATCAATGTTAGTTCCTTCTATCTGCCCTGGTTGAAGCCTCACTCAGTCTGAGTGGCTCTTGGTTTGAAAACAGGTCCTTGACTTTATGGGGAAGGGGAATATCAGTGGCTATGCCTGAGTCCCTACCATAGAAACTGGGAAACATAAGCTCTCAAATCAAACATGGGCAGGGAAATTACTCTATATGAATATAATATATATATAAAATTGTGGGGAGAATGGAGCTGAAAATACCATATCATATATTTTGAAAAGTAAATATGGAGATCTCTCTATTAAACTGTGCCTTGAAGCCAGGCGGTGGTGGAGCATGCCTTTAATCCCAGCACTCAAGAGGCAGAAACAGGTGGATCTCTTTGAGTTCGAGGCCTACCTGGTCTATGAGAACTAGTTTCAGAACAGGCTCCAAAGTTACCCAGAAACTCTGTCTCAAAAAAACAAACAAACAAACAAAAACAAAACAAAACAAACTGTACCTTGAAATGTATGTGTACATGTTTATAATGGTATGCCCACAATTATTTGATATAGTATTTTAGGCTATGCACCTAGGTCATAACCCAACAGTTTAAAAATGCCATGTTAGAGGGTCGGTCTCCTCTAAGCGTGACGTTCAGCTTTGTAGCTTCTGCAGCTCCTCCTAGGACAGTCCTTTGTGATAAGTGGCACTGTCATTCTTTGACAGCTCAGAGAGCAAAGAGGTCGTATCCAGAGCTGTGGACTCCAAACATGTAAAGAGAACAAATATAGGATAATCTTTCTGAAGGCAAAGGCTTCTGTGTGTGTTAGGGGGATGTTTTGTTAAGGAACTCCAGAGAACAAGTATCACGATTTCTCCTCACACTAAGTGCTAAGAATCGTTTCATAGCAATAACAGGGTGAAAGCCATCTTGGGTTTGTTACACCCAGGCCCAGGGCAAGCACTTTATCAGGCTCTGCCACTGCTACAAGAAATAAAATCTGGGTTTTATAAATTTACCCACTACCTTGGACAAGCCCCGAGCTGATGTACAACCTTGAATCGGGTGTCTGATTGAAACATGGACCAGGTTTCCGTCGGCTCAGAGAATGCTCTTGCCCAAGTGTTAGCAGGGTTTTTAATTTTAATTTTAAGTCTGCAGAGAAAAGGAGCAGGTGTGTGAGGGGTTGGGGTCAGCGCAAGCCCCATAACTTTCACTGTAGTGTCTATGCTGCACCTGTTCAAACAGGTTTGTTTTATGAATGCCTGGTGGTCTGAAGTCACTGCCCTGAAGTTAAGGGCTGCAGTGTTAGCATAGGATTGATGAATAGATTTGTTTTCTATAGGAAATTAGTGATTGCATCGGATAGTGAATCCCCAGCTGGGCTCCAGCTTGCAGGTCTCTGTGTTCAAAGGATGGAAAGTAGCTTCCAAGAGAGATACTGTTAAATATCTGGGTAGAGATCAGGGAAACATGGAGTCAAGAGTCAGGGCTGAGCTATTACTATCTTGTCTCACCTTACCTGGCTTCCTCCTTAGTGCACATAGATAGGGGCCCTCACATATGCCATGAACAAGGAAATGAAGTGGCTGCCTGACTTCAGAACATAACACAGGATGCAGGCTGTTGTGTGTGTTTTGTTTTCCTACATGCTTAGTTTTGTCATCAAGTATAAAAATGCATATTTATTCTAGTTTGATATAAACTAGTATTTTTACTCAAGATGATTAATGTTTTACATTTATTCATTCTTCATTTATTTGTGCATGGTGTTGCATGAATGCCACTGTGTGTGTGTCTGTGTGTGTCTGTGTGTGTGTAGGTCAGAAGACAGCCTACACAAAGACAAATTAAATCGTCCATTTGAAGGCCAAAAGGAGTCTGTTCTGTCCTTAAAGGTGGAGGCTTTAATTTGGCTTTCCAGGGAATTGTTTCCTTGATTTCCAACGATTATTGGGAGAGCAAGCAGGAAGTCTATCCAAGTGAGAGCAATGGAGGAAGCAGGGCTCAAGGAGATGGGAAAGCAGAGGCAGATAGGAGAGTCCTATACAGTAACCTCCTCTATGACTCAGCTGAGGATGCCAGGACTAGCACGGAGTTAGAGAGGACTTAGGTACCAAAGGCTGAAAGACAACAGCAAAGCCATGCTAATGGGCTGCACAAAATAGGATCCCAAGAGCTAGATGTAAATGACCAGTTTTGCTCGGCCCAGCTGTTCCAGGTACAAGAAAAACAGCTCTTAATAAGTCTCTCTTCCTGTGGGAGAGTCCCTTTCAGGAACACCTCAAAGAAGAGTTTAGTCTGGTTGTCCAGAGTGTATCTGCTATAAATGAACATGTCTCAGTATCCTTACCTCTGCAGTATTGTTGAGAAGTTTGAATACACGAGCTCATGCTAATCATCTAGTATTATGACTGGCAAGGTGCTAATGACAATAGTGATACAGCCCTAATTCATATTATTATTTTAATCTCACATTCCTGGGCTGTGTGAGGGCATTCAAGAAACAATTACACCCATGCAGACCTCTACTGAGGGATTTCCTTCAAAGCCTATAGGTACTAGAATATGAGTCTATTATAAGCTATCAAACATATTTCAATTCAAATATGCCAAACCTCATAAGTAGCATTCTCTCCATCATCATGTCTTCTACTGCAAGGGCTAATGAATCTCATTTTCCTTTTTTGTCTTTGCCACAACTCCATGGCAGACTCACTTAGAACCCCCAAGTGACAGTCTCTTACCTTGGCCTGGATATGGAGAGGGTGACAGGTGCTCATGTTTATTCATATTTTAAAGTGCGTGGCACAGAAAGTGCCCATACTTAATGGTAATGAATTGCTACCAAGTATGTCCCCGGGCCCAGGTGCCATTGCTTTACATGGAAGAGCTCATTCTGTGCAGGCAGAAAAACTAGATGGTACTTTTACGAGAGATGGGGGATAAGATCAGCTGACCTCTGAGTACAGAATTGTTTGTGAAAAGATACCTGGAAAGTGTCTTGTCTGCAGCCACCGATGGAGGAACAGCTGGAGAATGGCAAGGCATGAGGCCTACTACTAAGAAGAGGCCCAGTTGTAACTTTTTACCCTTGGAGAAGTCTCTAAGTCTGGAAGGCAGTAAGCATCCATCCGCAGTCCTCAGCTATCAGTCTTAGGGTTAGACAAAGAGACATGAGGGCCACCAAATGCTCCATAGCTTAGCAACTTCTCTCTGGCTCCTTATTTTGTTTTTTAAGATTTATTACATTCATTCATGCTGTGGAATATTTGTTTAATGATGCAAAGGTATGTTGCATTCTTTTTTAAAAAATATTTATTTATTTATTTATTTATTTATTTATTTATTTATTATGTATACAATATTCTGTCTGTGTGTATGCCTGAAGGCCAGAAGGGGGCGCCGGACCTCTTTACAGATGGTTGTGAGCCACCATGTGGTTGCTGGGAATTGAACTCAGGACCTTTGGAAGAGCAGGCAATGCTCTTAACCATTGAGTCATCTCTCCAGCCCCCTCTCTGGCTCCTTATTTAGCATTTTAAAATAATACTTAGTAGAGGCTACTACACAGGTAATCAGGGGCATTGTCTACTTCTCCTTACTTCCTTTCTTACTCCCCAGGGACAAGGCTTAAATATAGCAAAACTTTATGTGTGCAAGTATGTGTGCGGGTATGTATGTGTGATGGTATGTATGTATTCAGGTATGTATGTGTGCACATCAAGTGAGGTCACAGCAAAATATAGGGCCATCTACCTTGTTTTATGAGACCTGGTCTCTCACTGGCCTGGACCTCACTGATTAAGCTAGGATGGATGGACTCCAAACTTCTGGGATTTGTGTGTCTCTGCTTCCTCAGTCCTAGGAAACCTGTTTGTCTTATCTGGGTGCTGGGTTTGAACTCAGGCCTTACACTTTCAGAGCAAGTGCTTTACTGACTGAGACTGAGCCATCTCATCAGTCGGTCCCACAAATACATCAACACTGTCAAGAGCACCTTTCTATGTTATATAATGGAGCCATTTTTATTATGAGCATCCTTACTTCTGTCCTGCTTTGCTTGATAGGCAACATTAGAATGGGTAGACTATATTTCCCCCGAACCAGAAAATGGCCTCCCATACCAGAACTGATTTCGGTGTAGAGGGCAGCAGCTTGGTGACTGTCCACACCACGCAAATCCAAATCCTGTGTTCTGAGAAACAGTGAACAAATGTGTGTGTGTGTGTGTGTGTGTGTGTGTGTGTGAGAGAGAGAGAGAGAGAGAGAGAGAGAGAGAGAGAGAGAGAGATTTGGGTTTTCCTCTGGGCAGAACCTAGCCAACTACTTCAAGGAGTCAGCAAATATTTTTGATTTTTTCAAGACAAATGTTTCTCTCTCTCTCTCTCTCTCTCTCCCCCTCCCTCCCTCCCTCCCTCCCTCTTTACATTATTCAACTATGCCACCCACAGAACAAAAGAAGTCGAAGGTCATATGTGAGGAAGTATAAAAGGCTGTGAAGCAAATTTTTATTACGAGGGACTGCCAGTGGGCCTGATCATCCCGAAGACCCAGGTTGCCTGCCACCTGCTCATAGGGAAATCATTTGTTTTCTCCTTGAAGCTCACCTCTTCTTCCCAACAGACCTCTGCTTCGCTATCCAAAAGTGTCTCTTGGCACTTAGTTGTCCCTTTTTTCTATTTTGATCTTTTTCTGATCACCTCTACCCTCTGTCATGTTCTTTATGTGTTTCTACCTGTATTTTTTTAAAAAAAAATAAAGCCCCATTGTCTGTTTTGCAAAATTGTTATCTACAGTAAGAATCTGTCTTCAAGGCTCAAATACAGTTGCAAGTTGAGAGCTCAAAGTGTTTTTTGTGTGTGTCCTTTGTCCTATGCACTGGATAATGTTTCGTGCTCAATCCATGAACTTGGTGTAGCTTCCTTCTTTTCTTGTATCAGTTCCTCTCCACAGCAGCTGGGATTAACGTCAACTCTTCTGTCTTTACCTCTCCCAACTTCAGGGCAAGAAACTCCCCGAGTCCGCGGACATTGCAGTCACTGTTTTCTGTTTCATGACAGCACCAGCCGCTGTGACAAGAAACCAAGAAGTCCCAGAGACCCATAAAAAAGACACAGGCACAGGGAAAGACTAGCGGCAAAGGCGCCAGAAGGCAGATGGCCTTTTGCAAGTTTAGCGGAAAGGTGTTTCCAAGTCAGTTACTAGGGGGAAGCAGCTTCCTTCCCACATTCTCAGCCTCCTGACTCTCACCCCATCTCTTCAAGGGAAAAGCTTCTTCCTGTGTAACAAAATATCTCATTTCCAATTAAACCATCTTGTTGCCAAGTGATCACATACTGTTGTCTTACTGGGTTGACACAGTGTTGGTGTTCACATCCCCTTGGAGCAGAGGTTCCTCTGATAGTTAGAGAGCATGGTAGACCAGCACAGACACCACTTCGTCACCCTGTATGGCCCTTCCTCGGGGAAGACTTTAACATGATAAGTGTTCTGCTACAGAAGCCTGACTCCAGAGAGTGTGTCATCTGGGACTTGGCCTGATTTCAGCTTGTTCTAGTCTCCTGAGGTAAAATTCCCTCTTCTCAAGCCAACTTGCCCTTCTTGCTAATGTCACTGACGTGCCAAAGTGTCCATTTTTAATCTGAGCAAATTAAGTACAAGTGTCACAGATTGTAATTACCCAAGGAACTCAGGAAAACTAATTAATACACAACACCCACAACAAATTACACATTTCTTCTTTTCTTTGGGTTAAGGTCCCAGAAAAGTGTGTTCTGAGAACAATCAGGGAAAGAGCATTGCTCAGGCCCGCCAAGGCCAGTTACCAAGCTGTTCTTTGACTCCACTGTGTGCTGGTGGGGGATTATCAGAGATGGTCACAGGCTCAGTGCCAGGGCTCTGAGTGGCAGCTGCATCAATTTTACCACTGAGGAAAAAGGCCAGGTACCCATGAGGCCTTTCTTGCAACTTCACACCAAAGTGAGACTTCTCTTTATCTGGAAAACAGCGGAGGTTATAGGTGGTAGAGAGCCTACAGCACATGAGGGGAGCAACCTGCTACCTTCCATCTGGCCCCAGAGAGCTGAGTTAAATGATAGGTCATAAAACACCCTTCACTTTCAGAGAAGGGATAGCAGTCAGGAACTCTTCTCCAAGATTCAGTGGTTTTGCGCTCTTTCTTTCTCACTGTCTCTCTCTCTCCCTCTCTTTTAAGTCACAGCAAATATAGAATCCCAGCACCTGCTGAATTTTCCTAAGTGTGTCTGGAAAGTGGGCTCTGAGATAACCTCAATGATAAATTAAGAAATTAGCACATTTACAGACCCATTGTCAAAGTTGAGGCCCCTTCACCTGGAACTGCCATTTATGTGAAGTGTCATTGCAAAGTGTTAGCGTGATTACCAAAACAAAGGGATAAACGAGCAAACTGTCAATGCCGTGAGCACGGAGGCAGGAATGGAGACATGGAGAAACAACTGTTAGTCCCAGGAGAGCCAATGACAGCAGAATGGAAAAGTTTTCTGAATGGCAGCAGCCGTGAGAAGGGTCTTGTAAAGTGAGTTTGGGAGAGTTGGCTGTCTCTGTCATTGCGTGTGAACACTTGTGTGATCGTTAAAGTATGTATGTGATCTACCCACATATGTGTGTGCATTTAGGTATGTGAGTATGGGTGCAAGTAAGAGGCTTGTGTGTGTGAATGTCTGTGCTTATATGTGCAGAGGGTGGTGATCAATAGTGAGTGTGCATATATGGTGATATGCATGTGTGAGCCTGTAGGTATTCCTATTGACAAAGACATATCTATGTATTTCTCTATTGAATAAGTACATGCCTTTATGTGTAGTAGGCCTTTTGATAAGTTCAAGGAGGAGTGAGGATGCACAACTTCATATGTGGATTCATGTCATGTATTTGTTTGTGTGTTTGTATACTTACACATATGTGTTATGATCTATGTGTAAATGTGAGTGTGCACATGCATACATCTGTGTATTTTTGAAAGTGGGTGTGATCATGTAGATATATACATACACACATACATATGTGTATATATTTTTGATAAACATAATTTGCATTCACACACCTTTGGGGTGTCTATATACACATCTTAATTTTTAATAAGGAGTATAAATATATATTCATATGTGTGATCATGTCCATATGTATTTGTAGATATATGTATAGGAAGATTTGAAAATATGTAAGAGGGTATGTTCGTGTGCATTATGTGTCTACATATTTTAAGGAACACAAACACACTCTAGGTCAGATTAGATTCCATTTACCACTCTCCATATTCCATTCCTAATCCCTCGTCCCAGCCCACATCATTTGTATGGTAATAGCCCATTGAACAGACATCTCTACCACTTGGAGGGCTGGAATTGGGGAGGAGAGGTGTGTTCTTGTTCACATCTGGCACCTGGTCCTAATCCTGGCTCTGGGATGGTGCTGATTAAACATCAGTCCCATGGAGGAACTGTACTTCATACTGACGAGGATGAGGATGGTCCATATAGAGACAGGCAACTCTCATCGTATTCCTCCCTCACCAGAACAGCTATGTTCCCTGCTGAAACTTTGGGAGCCTGGGATATGTCACTTTCTCTTTTCATGTTTCTTTTTGAAACATAAATGCATTTCTTGAATTAGAGTGGAATTACACATGAGATCTGAGCCCTGAAGAAACGTGAAGAATCGTGAAGAAAACCTTTCTTCAAAATCCCTTACATTGTGAGAAACCTTGCCTCCTGCAATGTTCTCAGTTTCTTTAGTGGAAACTCAGCATCCTCCTGATGATTCTCATTTTCTTGTTCCTTGTACCCACTTAGTTCTCTGTTATTTCAGTTTGGAAGTAATTTAGAAACTAACCCAACTTATTCCTCATGGCCAGTGCACTAGGAAAGAGGTGTACTTTCCTGCCTAACACTGTATGAATGTTGGGCTTTTCTTCTCAATTTCTCCTATATCACACTCGACCCTGGCCATGGCTGCCTTTCGATAAAATGATCAATTGTATGACACCAAAGAGTAAGCAATTAATAACAACCAGCCCTTCTCTATCTATGCTTGGTAGTTTAGCTGATCCTTCTCTCTGATATAGATCTCTCATGCATCTATGACAGCAGTCTTATGGGGAGACTAGGTTGAGTTTTCCAGACCTAAAAATCCAATTGTATTGACCAGCTTTTTATCACTATCACAAAATGCTTGAGATAATCAATTTGAAAAGAAACAAGGTCTATTTTGGCTCACAGGTTAAGGGGAGGGCATGGATTTTATAATCACCTTCAAGGGCTCTCTTCAAATAATCCAATATTCTTTAAATAGATCCCACCTATTAAACATCTCCCAGCCTCCCCGTTGTGCCATGGGATGGAGGCCACGCCTTTTACACATGGAGCTTGAAGGTGACTTTATGTCCAAGTAAAGCAGATCTTGATATTCCAGGATGTTTCCGCAAATATCATTTCCTAGATAATTGATAATGAAGAACAGATCTATACTCTTTAAATGCTGTATCCAGCTCAAACTGTAAAAGACATCTATGCATGCGTTTAATGTCTTCCTTTGTTAGTGGTTGAAATTTCTTAGTGATCAATTAACAGTCTCCCCCAGTGTAATATGCAACAGTACTGATTATTTCCTGGGTGACTTTGAAAAAATAATCACCTACCTTTTTACATATGTGTTCATCTGTGCACATGTGTAGGTACACGTGTGTTTTAATGTCTACACACACACATACACACCACACACACACACACACACTCACGCATATTTATATGTTTATCTGCAGAGGCAGGAGACTGACATTGAGGTTAAGAGTCTTGTTTAGTAACTTTCTGTCCTATCATGGAAGACACATGGTCTCTCACATGAGTTCAGAGCTCACTGCTACGACAGGCCTAGCTGATTAGCTTACTCTGGGACCCCCTGTCATCACTCTCTAGCATTGGAATTACATACTGGTTGCCATACTCTCTAGACATGTATATAGGTTTTGGAGATCTGAACGCTGTTCTCAGGCTTACACAGTGAACATGTTATTCAATGAGCCATCTCCCCCAAATCCTGATAGCTTCGTAAGCTTCATCTTTTGCCATATAAAACTTTCCTGTTGATAGTAATAAACTCACACAATCCTATAAGGTTTTCTAAAGGATGGTACTACCTGCACCAGGAATGCTCATCAGCAAAAAACTCCATCAGTACAAGACCCAGTCTTCATTCTTTGTAACAGAATGGCAATCCTCTTCCCTAGAGGTACCTTGAGAGAAGGTGGAGACCATCACAAAGAATTTACATGGGTCCCATATGACTCTTCCCCTCAATCCTAGTCAGTTTTTAAAAAATACATTTTTGATGAAAATGTTACCAGATTTTTCTTGAAATAATATGGATAAAATTTTTACCAGATTCCCCAAATTGGAATCTAAGTGATTATTGACAGAGATGTGGCTCCTGAAATGAATTCAGTCACGTTGTTGAATTTTTTAAGTTAGTATGCTTCACTTCATTTTGTGAGAAAATATTGGTATTGCACTAAGCTTTTAAATAACACATATAATTATATCCTCATTAATAGATGCCAAATATTATCATTTAATACATTGCTCCAATTAATTATGTTTTTAAATTGAACATCTAATTTCTTGCAAGTTATATTTAAATAATTATGTCTCATGCTAATGAAATAGAGTGTGCTTCAGCACCTTCTTCATAAATGCAAAATAAAATGACCTATAAAATCAAGCCTGGCTTCCTTCATTGGCTCATTTGCCCCTCCCTCTCTGGTACTGTCCCTCTTTTTTTTCCTCACCAGGCTTACACAGCTTGTGTTTCCAGGGTCCTAGAAAAGCTTATTCCTTATGCGTGCTGCCATCTTTGATGGTGCAAGGATTGTTCATATGATATTCATCATTCCAAGGTCCCCTTTCCTCACTTCTATGGTCAAACTGCACTTGCTGTCCCTTGGAGGAGTCTTTCTCGACTCCATGTTCAGCTCTCAAAATGTAGGGCCCATTACCCTGATAGAATATTCCCTGCACAACCAAGCTCTTACCCTCCTCTGAGCTTGCTGCCCACTTCTCTACTTCTATATAATCCTGGTGTCTTGTTCATCTTGAACCCTCAGTATGTAGTGGCAGATGATAGACTCCTTTTTTACCCTCTTTCTTTTCTCCCCTTTTCTCAATCAGTGGATAGAGAAACAAACTAAGAAAAGTGGCAGACGAGATCAATGTTCTTTTGAATGACTGAATAAAAGTCAGTAAACCAGTGAGTTCTATGAATGTTAGTGGGTTGGGGATTTATGTGGTAGGCATACCTGACCATAAATAAGAACCAGAAGACCTATATGTTAAATTCAAAAGTTAAAGGCACACTCCAAAGTTGTGCCATTGAGTTAAATGAGGTAATTTATTTAAAGGATCTAGCAAATGTCTCTTGGTAGCTCTGAAATACAGTAATGCATTTTATTGTGCTCCTTATAGTTGCTGTTGCTGTGTTGTTTAGTAATTAGGAAATGAACAAAGCTACCTAATAGAGCAGATGCCACCGGATAACGCTAAAGTATATCTTTAACAATGCTATCTTCATTTGCATCGAAACATTCTTGAAACAAATTATGATGCATAACAATGTAATTACATATAATGCATAAAACAATTTAATACACAATGTACTTTGATATGATTCTTATAATGGATTATCATATGTTTGCATAGTGATAGTAGCTTACTTCTTTACAAGAAAAATAGACATACATATAGTATTACATTTTATTGCATTTTAGATAATATATTTTATTGTTTGTAATAAATGTTCACACCTCCTCTTCCAGTGATATTTAGGTTTTTGACTCTCTGTTACTCTTATGTGTGCCATTAATTATTATACACAAAAACCATCACCTAGTTCACTTCAAGTTTTCTTTTTGTCCATACTCTTTTACACTAGCCCAGTTCAAGCTGTGCCTTTTAACTGTCCTCGAAGGTCAACAGTAGTGTTTATAGAAAAATTGATTTTTTTTTCATTTAATTTTCCATTCATTAAACTACCTTTGAATTGAATGGGTGCTAAACTAAAATCGGCTTATGAATGATAAGGAAGACAATCGCAGAGGGTTCGAATAACTTCCTCAGATATGTCCTGTAAAACAACCTGAATTTCCTGGCCCTAAGATTATGCAGTGTAGTTGTCCTTTCCAAACATCTTAAAACACCATGTGCTGATTACCTGTCCACTTAACATAAGTAGAGCCACTCTGTCTTACAGGGTGCTTCTCACCTGTGACTGCTTTCTTATCATTTCATTAATGCAGTTGTTTGTTGCAGGGGTGTTAATGCCGTTCACATGGGTGAACTCTTAGCCTGAAGAACACTCAAGTTCTTTGTCAGAAAAAAAAAATCATGATAAAACAGACAACCTACCGGTAGCAGCAAATGTGTTACTTCTAACTGAACTAGACCAAGACATCTCCAAAACAAAGGGTGGCTCCAGAGTCAACATAGGTGATGTGGTAACAGGCTCCCTGCTCCAGAACAAGAGTCAGGCTCCTTGTCCTCCTACTACTGAGATCAAAATTCATTGCTCTGTAAACTCCCCTGAATCCCCTGGTGTTTGAGAAGGCGAGGAGATTTGATTTTGTTCTTACAACAAAAATGCCTGTGTAAAGAATTCTTTAGTCTGCAACAATAGCAACACTAAATCCTTTTATCTGAAACCTGAGAGCCTGAGTAGAAACATAGAATTTGGAAGACAGTTCCTGAGATAACAAAATAGATTCTTTAAATAGCTTGCTGATTTTTATTTTTTCTTTCCTTTCCTTTCCTTTCCTTTCCTTTCCTTTCCTTTCCTTTCCTTTCCTTTCCTTTCCTTTCCTTTCCTTCCCTTCCCTTCCCTTCCCTTCCCTTCCCTTCCCTTCCCTTCCCTTCCCTTCCTCTCTCTCTCTCTCTCTCTCTCTCTCTCTCTCTCTCTCTCTCTCTCCTTCCATATTGGTTCTCACACATCTACCCCATCCTCCAGATTTTGGACTTCTATCCACCTTTGCTCTCTCCATCTCAACTGTGAACAGTTTGATGCACTTCGAGCTACATTGTTGTAGCTGTGCAGGAAGGAGTAGACGATAACATAAAATAAAATAGACCTTGAAGGAAAACAGAACACAGATTTGTGCCCATGGCAAGGGAAACAGACTCGTGTGAAATTGCCGATTATCTGAGTCTTAGTAAACTGATCTTGTAAAATGTCCCTGACTAGTGCTTGTTACTCATGCAGTTTCAAGATGAAGGAATGAATTCTGTGAAGGACTCTCCCATCCCTCTAATTTCTGTGTGTTCGCCAAGGAGAAAAGAGCAGAGATACTCGGTTGTCCTACTGTGTGGGCAGAGTGTGTTTTCCATGAGTTTGAACATGCAGTATTATTTTGCTTGTATTTGTCATTTGTTTTCAATATTTATGTGTTTAAGGCAAGGGATGAAATCCATGCTGGACACATATTAGCACAAAACATCTCTGGCCTCTGAGGAGAAACAGAGTTGAGCAAATGTCCCAAAAATCAAGCGAGAAATTATTTCTAGACCACAAGCTCATGGGTACTTTCATGGAGGATTTGACATTTGGGTTTGATCTTAAGGCATGGGGGAGGTTTCAGTGAGCTGTGTTGGTAAGGACTGCATCCCAGGCAGAGTCTACGAGTGCCAAGAAACAGTAGATACAGCACCCAGAGGCGATTTGAGGAGAGGAGAGACAGTCTTAACTTAAATGGGAGGATTAGGTTGGAGAGGATAGTGTAACACACACGGGAGAAAGTAAGGAGATATAAGATCACAGAAGCTCATTTTTCTTCCTACTAGGTATATAATGCCAAGTTAGAAAAATAGAAGATTCAGAAGCAAAATCCTATTGAGGTCAGGGACAAGGAAGGTAACCAAGGATTATAGCATGCTCAGACTCACATTTGCTTCGACGGGAACTTATTTATCATAGATATGTAAAATACAGATCCTAACTTAATTAGTAATGGAACTGATTACGTCAGCATTCTGTTTTGTAAAAGTAAGTAATTAAAACAAAAATATTGTTATATATATATATATGTAATGTTTTGTGCATCTATGACTTCTCCCTCCCCCCAATCTGTGCTAATCTGCACTGCATCACTGTGACAAAATATCTGAGCTATCCAAAATACCTGAGATAACCAAATTATAAGTTTAGAGCTGAACACTCCACAGTCACTTTTTCTTAGCATGCTTGCCATCACTTGAACCATACAGCCCAGCTTTAAAGATGTAAGTCCCTTCTTTAAGACACACAGACCTAACTGCTTTTAATCCCCTAACCAATCTTTCAACATCTTGCTCAACATCTTGCAAACCTGAACCCCAGTCTTGCCTAAGCAATTCCCCACGATGAATTTTGGTGTTCAGCTATGAGCTGCTGATACACACACACACACACACACACACACACACACACACACACACACACA